>CAUYON010073861.1:0-13527 GCA_963573935.1 Arctocebus calabarensis | reverse complement strand
TTTTTTTTTATAATTTTATTGAATCATAATTGTGTACATTGGTGCAATCATAAGGCACAATTCATATACATTCAGAAATATTTTGATCATACTGTTACAGATAGCCTTCATGGCATTTTCTTGATCACTATATAAAGACATTGATACTCCACCTTTAATAAGTTTCACCAGTACCCTGCTAAGATGCACCGTAGGTGTGTTCCCACTAATTGCCCTCCCTCCACCTATCCTCCCCCCTCCTCATCCTCCCAAGTAGCTGGGACTACAGGCACCCACCACAACACCTGGTTATTTTTGCTTGTAGTTGTAATTGGTGTTTTGCAGGCCCTGGCCGGGTTCGAAACCACCAGCTCCAGTGTACTTGGCTGGTGCCCTAGCCGCTGAGCTACAGGCACCGAGCCCCTTTATTTCTTTTCAGTTTATGCACCTTCTGATTCAAATCTACTCTTTGTAAGCATGACTTCCTCCTTGTCCTATTATATTTGCTACCCCTTTCTTTTATTAATTACTTCTTTGAAATTGTATTCTCTAGTAACTGAGTTAATTCCTCAAATTTGAGGAAGAATTTACAATGTAGTTTTCACTGATTTATCCATTCAACTAATAAATATTAAGCACTTTTGAAGACTGAGTTATGAATATTTCCCAGATTTTCATATCTTAATTTCTAAAATCTTTGCATATTATATGGTAAAAGAGACATTGCATATGTTGACATTGGGGAGGATGATATTGAGAAATTATTCTGGGTTGTCCAATAGAACACAAAATGTAATCATCAGAGTCTTTGTACTAGAGAATAAAGGTTTTGGAGGAGCTGAAGCAAGTGACTGTGAAAGAATAAATTGGAGCAATGTACTTTGGAAGAATACAAAGGGAGCACACATCAAAGAATAGACCACTAAAATTAAAAAGGACAAAAAGGCCAGGCATTGTGGCTTATACCTGTAATCCTAGGACTCTGGGAGGCTGAGGCGGGTGGATTGCCTGAATTCAGAAATTTGAGACCAGCCTGAGCAAGAGCTCTAAAAGTAACTGGGTATTGTGTCAAGAGCCTATACTCACAGCTACTCAAGAAGCTGAGGCAAGAGTATGTCTTTTTTATGCCATCATTTTTTTTAAAAATATGGTTTTATTTTTTTATTTCAAATTAATAAGAGGGTATAAAGTTATAGGTTACATTGTTCTTATTTCCATGTAAAGCACAAATTGTAGTTGACCCCTTCACCTAAATTTGTTGTAACAACTATCTAAAGATGTGGAAATCACTTGGGAATTGAGAAGTAGAGAGAGGATAAAAGAATTTTGAGAAATATGATATAAAAAGCCTAGATTACCTTCAAAAAACACTAATAGAAAATGCAGATGTTAAAGATTCTGCTGTTAAGGACTCAGAGGAAGTGAAGAGCATGGTAAAAGAGAGCTTATATTATCTTTTGGAATAATTAAGTTGTCATAAAAAGTCTGTTGGTGACATATGAACTTTAAAGGATTTGCTAATGAGAGCTCAGGGAAAAGAGAAAAACATTTTATTGAAGACTGGTGGAAAGGAAATCTTTGTTATATAGAGGTATAAACATAGCTTAATTGTGTTCTATAATTATGTGGAATGTAGAACTTATAAGTTTATAAATTTATTAACTTGGGTATTTAGCTGAGGAGATATTCAAGCAAAGCATTGAAATTGTGATGCTACTTGTTCTTGCTGCTTACTTTAAAATGTAAAAGGAAATAAAGTAAAATTGAAGGAAGAACTGCTCAACAAAATAACCCTGACTGAATTATTTAAGAAATTCTCAGCTTACCCAGATTTTAAAAGATGGTAATATTACTGTTCACTGTCAGAAATTTGTACTCTGAAGAAAAGGCTGAGTGTCACTGGACAACCTTCTGCTTATGCTGAAAGGTAAGGCAAATTCGTGACACAGGAATTTGTTATAGCCATATCAGCAAAAACCAGTAATAGAAAGGAGATTAAAAAATCTTTCCTGTATAAAGATCTTTGGAGGACTATCTTTTCTAATGGCATGCATCTTTATGATATACACACAAAATCACACATTTTTGAGACTATTATGTCAATGGAAACACTGCCAGTTTGAAATAAAAGGCACAGAGACCAGAAGAATGAAAGAAAGTCATAAAACTGACAAATCTCTACAGGTAGGAAACAAGCTGACAAAGCTATTTAGTTATATGCATGTGCTACTTTTTAATATGAAGAATTGATAATGCTGAGGACAAAATTGAAGACCCGGAGAGTAGAGCCATAAATCCAGGAAGAGGAACTGCAAACACAGTGAATTGTTTAAAATCATTGTAACCTAATTGAGTTTTCTCAATTTGACTTAGAAATTGCTTGGGACCAATGTTCCTTTTCATCCTTTTATTTTACTTCTTATTGAATTGAAGATCTATAAATGTTACTCTATCTTTGTCTGATCATTGTAGTATGAGTGCAGAAAACTTGTATTCCAGTTTTGTAGTTTTACATATATACAATAATTTTGCCTCAGGGTAGCTCATATATAGCATCTCATCTATACCTTATTTTAGAAACTGGGACTTCTGTGGTGATGATATTTAGATGAGATATTTGGCTTAAGACTGAAATAGGTTGACAGTTTTGGAGATGTTGTTTTGGGTGAATGTATTTGCATATGAGGTAAATATGAATCTTTAGGGTTCAGGATGAACTGTGGTTGACTGAAAAAGAAACCACAATGACATGCATTTCCTAATCTGTAGGATTTGAGAATGTTATCTTACATGGCAAAATAGAATTTTAAAGTGTGATTAAGAATCTCAACTTGGGGAGATAATCCTTGTTTCTCCAAATGTTTCCTAAGCATAATCACAATCATGTTTATAAGCAGGAGGCAAAGGGAGATTTCATTAAAGAAAGAAAGAAGGAAGCAAAACAACAATGCAGATATAGGATTGATACAGTCACAAAGCCAAGCAATTCTACCAACAATCATAAGCTAAGAGATGCAAGGAATGGATTCTTTCCTTATGCTTCCACACAGAATGAGCCACGCCAATTCACTTTGTAATTATGTCGTTTATAAAGGAAGAGAATAAATTTCTATCATTTTAATTTCCTAATTTTATGGTAATTCGTTACAGACACAATAAGAAACTATTATGCAAAGTAAAAAGAAGAGATGGCAACAATCTATATAATAGATCAAGATGGCTTACATTTGGTGGCAGGATTGGTTGTAAGTAACAAATTCTAATGTTTTTGGAGAGTAATCCCTGTAGGATTTTCTGATAACACTGGATGCTATTTGCTAGAGAAATAGCAATCAAGGACGACACCAAAGGTATGTTAGAGTGTGTGTGTGTGTTTAGTTAAGCCAATGAGTGAATAGTGGTGCCAGTTTCTGAGATGCAAAATATTGATGGATGAGCAGATTTAGAGGAGGTATGAAACAAGAATTTGATTTAGACCTACTAATTTTGAAATATCTATTATATATTGCAGTGGATATGTCAATAAGGCAGCTGGATATAATGAGTCTTGAAATTAGAGGAAGTCCTCTTTCCTACTTATAAACGTTAATATACAATGTTATTCATTTCCATGATTTAATATGCCCTTTACATTATGATATACTCCAATTTAAAATTGTCAGACAATTAAGTTCACCAATCATTCTAGAAAAAGTGTTACATACCTCATTGGGAAATAACATTATGGATACCAGATAGCCAAGGGGATTACTTCAAAGGTGACCATAAAGATATTCAGCAATGAGGTATTTAGCAGTTTTTCTAGGATGAATTACCAAAGTTAATGGTCTGAGCGGTCCAAAACCTTAATTTTGGAGCTTTCAACATTTAAAGATTAAAAAGGTGAAGAGAATTCAACAACAGAAACTGAGAAAGAACAGCTAGTATGGTAGAAGGGAAATCAAGAAAATGTAGTGACAGAGTAACCAAGAGAATAATACTTTACAAAGGGACACAGTGACTCGCTCCTGTAATCTCAGCACTTGGGAGGCCAAGGCAGGTGGATTTCCTGAGCTTACTGGTTCAAGACCAGTCCGAGCCAGAGCGAGACTCCGTCTCTAAAAAAAAGCTGGGCCTAGTGGTGGGCACCTATAGTCCCAGTTACTTGTGAGGCTGAGGCAAGAGAATCACTTGAGCCCAAGATGTTGAGGTTGCTGTGAGCTATGACACCACATCACTCTAACAAGGGTGACAAAGTGAGATTCTGTCTCAAAAAAAATTAAAAATAAAATAAATAAAGGGGATTAATCAAATATTACTAGCGACTTTTTAAATATGAAAGCTATTGGAGAATTTTATTTCCATGGAATGATAGGAAAAATATTTTAGAAAAAAGCTGAGAGAGAATGAAAGCTAATAATCTCCAGTGAGGGTTCTGATATTTAGGATAGGAGAATGAGTAATTTTTTTGTCACTTGTTCTTCTTGAATTATCTATGATATGTGTGCATTCCATTTTCACTTAGTATTTAGTTTTAAAAGAGGTTGTTAATAGGATACAAGAAAGTGGAGATAACTACATCAATAATCCTTTCAAAGAGTTTTCCTATATAAATGTGACAGTATATAGGGTGATAGCTTGAAAAGTTGCGAGGGGGAAGAGATTATTTTAAGTGGTATAAACTACTACTTTGTTCGTATGTTCAGGGGAATGATCTCACAGGGATTTAAGAAAAATTATTTTGCAGAAGAAAGGAGTTAATAAAAAGAACTATATCCTTAAATAGTGAAGAAAATCTAAAGTCCAGTCTTGTGAGTTGGATTATGTTCCCAGAAAAGATACATTAGGTTATAATATTTGGTAGTTGTGACTATAACCTAATTTGAAAATAGAAGACTTTTCAGATATAAACAATTTAAAATTAAGTAATACTGGATTATGTTGTGTCCTAATCCAATGATTCATGTCCTTCTAAGAACAGGGTGATTTGGACACAGACTCAGAGAGGGAAACAATGTCATATAATAACATAGGTAAATTAGAGTGGTGAATCTATAAGCCAAGCAATGTCAAAATTTGTCATAAACTTCCAAATGCTAGGATAGATAAGCATAGGACAGATTCTTCCTCAGAACCTCTAGAAAAAAATCAGCCCTGCTGATACCTTGATTTTAGACTTCTAGTCTCCAGAACTGTGAAACAATATATTCATTATGGGGTAAGCTTCCCAGTTTATGGTAATTTGTTATGGTAGCTGTAGAAAACTAATATACCCTGTTAGAGGAGATAGGTTTAAATTGGAACAAGAGGAGGGCATCTGCTTTAACAGCAGAGAAGACATAGAATAGAGATAAAGATACATATAGACTAGTACATTTGGTAGTGATGATGGTAAATTTTACCCCTACTTAGTTAATATAGATGTGAGAAGTCTTGAAAAGTAGAACATGCTTATTTTGTAGAGAGGGAGACATTTGAAAAGACTAGATAAATATAATTACCAGATACTATTAATGTCCCATTAGAAGTTTGTCATTACACAATTAAATTAAAGTTAATTAATATGGATCCTATTTTTTCTCATATTTTGTTTTTCCACTCACATTATTTTTAGAAGGGTGAAAGCATAGAGTAACAGCTGAGTTAAGTTTATTTAAATTAAATTTTTGTCAACAGAGAAGTTAAAAAGAAAAATAGAGTATTGGGATTTGGAAGTTGTATACAAGGGTCTATTTGTATGAGCATATAAGAATAAAAGATAGGTAAAAATTTTTGATGGGTAACACGAACAAGTAAATATATGGGAGAGGAATTAGCAAGGGATATTGGGAAGGTGTTCAGTCTTATAAGAGTAGAATTATGTCAGTGAGAATATTAGAGTTACTGGGGCAACAGTTGGAGAGTGAAATGTTTAAAATTAAGCAGGACTTTGGGGAGATATGTATTGGAGTAAAATGATAAAGTTTAAGATGTAAGACAAGATGAGTGCATAAGAAAAGGTCAAAGAATTGAAATGTTAAATATAGGAAAGATCATCTACATAGCAAAGTCACTAGAAGTTAAATTAAAACAAGAATACTATTGGAGAAAATAATAGTCAGAAATGAAGGAGAGTGACCTGGGAATGGGGTGACAAATATAATAATAACAACAACAAAATGCTAGCAGGTGATCTAATCCGAAGCCTTGAGATTCAATGTTGGCTTTTGGGAAGTAGGAAATGAGAATAACCCAGAAATGACATTCAGGAAAAAAATAGACATCTATTGCACTCCTAGTCTCCATGGCAAAAAAGGATATGGGAAGTAAAACATCACCTGTTGAGAAGGTTTTAGGAAAAGCAGTGAATTTGAAACAAAATCAGGTTTCAGATCAAGCAAGAAAGTAGAGGTATCAATTAGATAGATGGAAGTATAAATATGTAGAAAATTTTGCTAATGATGGTGAATTTCAAAGAAATTATGTTCAATGTTTCTGTAATACTGAGGCCTTCATGATTGAGGAGGGACGATCATACATAGGCAGCCTCAAATTAGAAATGTCTTTATAAGAGCAAAATTGATCTGAAAAGTTCACTTTGGAGAATTCCATTTTATTTCTAGACCAAATCATTCTTGTTCTTTCTTTCAAACAGTACTGAATTTTCTTTTTCTAGAAGTAATATGCACTCATTGAAAAAAAATAAATGTTATCAAATTAAGTCATTTTTTAGAATTTCAGAATATTAGGAGATACATGTTTTCTTCATATACTTTGGTTTTGTACAGATTGAGTGAAAGTTATGCATGTAAATGTGTCCTTCACCTAGATAATGTGCAATGTACCCACTAAGTATGAATCTACTCATCATATTTCAGGAATGTGTCATGTAAAAAGAGGAAATCCCTATAATTCTTACTGTGAAATAATTTTTCAGAATTTTAATTTCTGTGCAAAAATTTGGTGAATATTCTAATTAATTAGGTTGTGCATCTTTTGGTGTTTACTGTCTGTTTTTATATACAGACAGTATATAAATACATTTTTTTATATACAGCTTAGTTATACAGCTCAACTATTTTCATTCCCAAGTAACTATGTTTTAAATCATTTATTTTTGTAATGTCTTTATATTAGGTTGTATCATAAGAAATTTCAAATTTGGGGGTCAAAATATTTGAATGTTGGCAATCTTATATTGCTCAGTTTAATAATCATGAATATTTACTGGTAGGTCTAAGTCAACATGGCCTATATTATCTTAATCATTGTAGTAATTTTAACAATATTTTAAAAGATGAGATTGACTTTTAAAATAAAAACCAATAGTGAAAGATGCAGCACTAAAGATTGCAGAAATACTTTTATTTAATTCCATATGAATAATGCTTTATCTTCCACTTAATGACTCCCTTGAAAATATACTCATTACACTTTTCCTTGTTGTACATAATAGTATTATCTTTTTAATCAGAATAGAATGATCTAATTTCCCTTATATATAAAGTTAAGTATACTAAACCAGTATAGAAAAGTCTTATCTCATTGTACCCTGCTTTAAACTTTATAGTTTCTTCACAGAAATTGATTCCCTCCACTCTCCCTAAATTATGATGTAATTATAAGAAAATGATCCTTAGTGAAGTAAAATGTTCATGATCATAAATCAATCTTGCGAAAGAATCAGAACTATCTTAATTTCAAAGTAAAGTACCTACGATATTAATAGGAATTTTATATCTCTCTTTATAACACAAATTTTAATCTATAAATAAAATGAGTATGAAAGAACTATTCTTTACACTTAAATATATAAACATATAAACAAACTGAGCATGCTAATCATTAAAAATACTAAAAAAAAGTATTAAAAAGAGGACTCACAACCGTGGAAGAGACATTTCCCCTGCCTATATGTTGCCAGGACTTTAGCATTGTAAGTTCAAACTGGTGATGTTCAGTGATGACCTCATAAAGAGACTATAAACAGTGGAAATTTAAAGGGAAAGTGCAGAGTATTTTAAAGTGCATGGGTACTTCTGAAAATCATTTTTAAGATTTTGAGTGTAGGGCGGAGTGTGTGGCTGTGAGTAGGGCGCCGGCCCCATATACCGAGGGTGGCGGGTTCAAACCTAGCCCCAGCCAAACTGCAAAACAAAGAAATAGCCAGGCATTGTGGCAGGCACCTGTAGTCCCAGTTACTTGGGAGGCTGAGGCAAGAGAATTGCCTAAGCCCAGTAGTTGGAGGTTGATGTGAGCTGTGTGATGCCACGGCACTCTACACAGGGTGATAAAGTGAGACTCTGTCTCTACAAAAAATATATATATATATATTGAGTGTATTTACACACAACTGTTTAAGTTTGAACCAAGAGAATTAGTGCCTTAATCTGCTAGATTGATTTAATAAATATCTATTTGTTATCAGTCTATTTTGTCAGTACTTTTGAGTGTAGGTATATGAACACAGGTGTGTGTGTGTGTCTGTGTGGGAATTTGTGAAATATATGAAATGAATGCAAAATAGAAAAATAGAAACACTCCTGTACGAGGAGAAGCTGTAATTTAGTACATTTTCTTTACTTTTAGGCTTTTTCCCCTAAAATACTTTCATATGTTTATAGCAATAATTTCAACAAATAATTGGAAATAAGTGACTTGTCTTCATATTTGTAAATAGACAAAAGTAAGATGTCTGTTAAAATGATGTGGAAAAGTCTGAAAAATATTTTTTTCTTCCCAAATGTGAAAACAACTGTTGTTATGCACAAAGTTGAGTTAAAAGAAGTAATCAATTGCTACTTACTTCTTCTTGGTAGGAAATTAATAAATATGAGTTTTTCATTATAGAAATGAAAACTCTTAGAGAAGATAGATATGTATATGGGGAAATTATATTTATACATATTATATATAATAATTGACATCTTTCTAGACCAAGGAGAAGCAGTTCATTGGTTACTGCTATTAAAACCATGTTTAGTCATTGAATTTTTCTTTGTTTTCTTTTCAAAATGTGTATTTTTATATAATTCTAGTCATTTTATTTTATAAAATGGAAGAAGAGAATTTGTAAAGATATAAAATAACTTCAATGGAGTTTGTCAAAGCAGTATAATATTTCATAACTCTTTCACTGGCCAAATAAAATTCACAAACTAGTCAAATATCATTTTCTTTATAGGAAAGTAATGTAAAGTCATTCAGTTTGGAACTCTAAATTAAACTTTAATTATACACCTTAAAGGAATATGAATTACATATTAAAAGCCATGAAAATGTCATGTCATTCCTCTGACCCATTAATACCACTCTTAGTAATGCATCCTAAGTAAATTAGGATAAAATTTTATGTAAAACTATAATGAATACAAAGTATAAAATTTTAAAATCTGGAAATATTCTAAATGTTAAATATTGAGGAATGATAAATCACTAAACTAAATATCCATGAAGGCTGGGATCATGTCTGTTCTGTACATCACTATCTATCTAGCATTTGCATAAAAATAGGAGCATAAGACTATACATGACTATGCATGTTTAGTACGTACTATATAAAGCAAGTAGGCTTATTCTGAAAAGAATGAATGCAATTGCAACAAAATGCTAATATGATATTATAAGTAATTTTATTTTATGTATAACTTGTTTTGTATTTAAAATTTTCTGCAAGTGGAATAACATCAGCAAGTGGCAGAACAGATAATGTCAGGTTTCACTTCCTTCTGCAAAAAGATCAACTAGCATCCATTCACAGAAAAAAAAATCATAGTGATGACTACAAATGTTAGTAATAAGACTGAGTCACATGCATATTTCTTAGAATTCTATAAAATTTTGTAATGAAAATGTAGGGCAAATGATTTTGCTTTGACTGCACCACACACAGGTTATCTAGAGACCATGCTTTCTATAGTTGGAAAAGAGAACAAGAGAGGTAGACATCTAGATTCCCTAGCATCCTGAGACATTTACCAGGATGTCTACTCAGATCTCATCTTGTTGGGAATGGGGAGTATAAGGGAAATTGCATGAGTACACCAATTTGGCTCAAGTACAAAGCAAGAAGGCAAAATGACACAGACCAGTATACGAATAGCTCAGTGAAACTATCAGCAGCAGTGCTTTATCAGAGGTTATCACTAGCAAAATAACCCACCCAGAAAATCAAGCTGAACACTCCCAGAAGAGATGGGAACTGCTACCTAGTTTGAGTCCCTAGATGTCCAGCCTACAGGTCCATTCTCAGACATTACCCTGAGGTCCTGACCAATAGGGAAATGATCACAAAACTAAACTTCAATAAAATACAAGCACTAATTTTTCCATGTTCAAAGTTTAATAAGTGCTCTGAACAGCCTTAAATCCATCCCCAGATTCAAACCAAGATGAGAGGCAAATCTCAACTATGCATTGAATACAGCTACACAATATAAAATGAGATTTTATCTTAATCTACTTAAACCATCACATGCTACAGGAAAATTTCACTAATAAATATTAAAGCAAAAATGTTCAACAAAATCCTATCAAATTGAATATAGCTACAATAAAAAAAATCATGATCAGTTGTCCTTTATCACAGGGATGAAAGTTAGGTTCAACATACACAAACCCATAAATGCAAAAACAACAACAAAAAAACTATATGAACCTCAGATAGGTGCACAAAAAGCATTTGACAAAATTAAGCATCCTTTTTCTGACAAGAACACATAAGAAAATAAGATCTTATGCTGAGAAAATCCCAGAGGCTCAACCTTGAGACTCCTGGAAGTGATCAAGAAATACAGCAATGTCTCAGGATATAAAATCAATGTCCACAAATCAGGAACCTTGATATATACCAATAATAGTCAATTTGAGAATCAAATCTAATCAATTCCATTCACAGTAGTTTCAAATATAAAGAAATACCTTGGAATATACCTTACAAAATATGTAAAGGATGTCTACGGAGAGAACAGTGAAACCCTGAGGGGGGGGGAAATAGCAAAAGATGTTAACAAGTGGAAGGACATGCCATGCTCATGCCTGGGAAGAATGAATATCACTACAACACCTATAGTACCAAAGCCATCCACAGATTTAATGCAATATTTTCAATAAACAGTATTGGTTTATTGACTGAATGTCCACATGCAAAAGAATGAAATTTAAATCTTCACACGATATACAAAAATCAACTCAAAATGAATTGGAGACTTTATTGTAAGATCTTAAACTTAAAAAGCACTAGAAGAAACCACAGACAAAATAATGTGCCATTGGTTCTTAATTTCTTAATTGTTCTTAACAATTTTGGGGGACAGGGCACAATTATAAGAGGGACTTTACCTAACTAATGCAGTCAATGTAACCTGGTTCTTTGAACCTTCAATGAATCCTCAACAATTAAAAAAAAATGAAAAAGATCTGTGAATAGATCTGAATTTCTTAAAAGGCAGTATATAAATGGCTAATTGATATAAGACAAGATTGTCATCATGACTAGTAATTCAGAAGATGCACATTAAACTTTCAATGAGATATCATTTCACATCTGTTAGAATGGCCATGATGAAAAAGATGAAAGACAATAAATGCTACTGAGGATGTGGAGAAGAGAGATCTTCAATGTTGGTCAAAATTTAAAGTAGTACAACCATTATGGAAAGTTGAATTGAAGTTTTTTATAAAACTAGAAATAGAATTACCATATGATCTAGTAAATCTACTTCTGGGCATTTATCAGGAAGGATGGAAATCATTCTGTCAAAGAATTGTTTACTCTCTTATGTTCATTGAAGCACACTATTGATAAAAGCCAAGTTATGGAATTTAATTTATGTGCCCAACAACACACTAAGAGAAAAAAATATATAATATATATAAACAAAGAGATGATATCCAGCCTTCAAAAAGAAGAAATTCTGTGCTTTGTAACGACAAGAATGGCATTGGATGGAATTCAATTAGCATGAGCACTAATTGAAATTGCTCAAATACAGAAAGACAAATACCACATGTTCTCAATTATGTGTGTAATTTAAAACAATTAAACTCTTAGAATCAGAGTGTAGGAGAAAGGTTAACTTGAGAACATAGGTTAAGCTGAATGGGGAAATTGTAGTCAAAAAATACAAAGCCTCACAATTAAATTAATTTGATGTCTTTTGTGGTGTATTCTATTTCATAGTGTCATAAATATACTAATAATAGCTGAGGATTGTATCTTTCAAAATCACAAAAAGGGAAATTTCAAATGTTTCATTACAAAAATGTGAAGTATGTAGGTGTGGCTTCAGGATGGGAGATTAGAAATATCTCATTAATTGCTCTTTGTAAATTCAGGGGAAGGAGTTTCTAACCACTCCATTCTGGATTGTCTTGTACAGAAACAGCTTTGGGAGGCATAGTCAGACAGCATGGGACACCAGGAGCAAAAAAGATGAGAAGTAGGAAGGCCTGAACAAAAAGCAGATGCAAGGGAGCCCAGCAACCAATGGACTGAGTCTGCATGTAGAATGAGGGATTAAGTATTCCAGACAACCTCCTCTACCCCTCATGGCACCCTGTCAGAATGTATGGGGATCAAATTGAACTCTTGGGGAGCCTTTCTTCCAGGCTGGGGCGAGGTGAAAAATAAGCAGGAACTGAGGTACCACAGGTTTATGCAGTGCACACAGATAATCCACTTGGCTTCTTTGGGACTTAGCCAGAATTGCATGCAGAAGCAGTGCTGGCTGGGTTAAGACAGGGAGCATGCTGAACAGTGGGAACCTTTGCGTTGTGGAACCCCACCTATATTAAGAGAGCCTCAGGAAAGGAGTGGAGATTTATGAAAACTTTAGGTGACTGACATCCACAGAGGATCAGTTTGGAGCAACATCTCAGGGTGCCACCCTACTAGACTAAGACAGCTCTCTCTGGGCTTAATACTACAGAGATGCAGATTACTAGATTATACAGACCCTGCCTTCCACATAAATGCCCTTGTAATTCCAGATACTATTTGCAGAGCTGAAGCTCATTTTGTGGAAAACGTGATGAAATCTTTAGGACTTTATTTCCCCAACCCCCCCAGAGATACAGTTACCATGCCAAGAATAAAATAAAATTTAAGAAAAGGCAAGTCTGGAATCAATAGCACCCAAACAGTAACTTCCTGACCCCATGATGTCTGGAAGCAGATGTAGATTTCTTTTGTTCCTATTGCAGGAAGTTGCAAGCTGACTCCATTTTATTAAAACTAACTCCATTTTATTTCTCAGTCTTCATTATGTAGTTACTTATCCAAAGTGTTAAGTAACTTATTCCCTCCCCCACCCCTCGTCCTTGTGTCTGCCCTGAGTGATAGCAGCTCCCTCCCAGACCGACCAAGGACAAGTAATACTCAGTCCCCTAGACTTCTATCAGCTCACCCCATAACCCCTCCGTTTTTTCTTTCTGTACCCTTAAAAACCCCCTTCTTTTCAAGGCCAAAGGCATCTCTGTTTTCCTGCTGTCCCAGGTGTGAGAGGCCCCCAGCCCGGGCTTGTAAATAAACCTCTTGCTTTTGCATCAGATTTAGTCTCTCGGTGATTTATGTGGGGGATCCCTTGAGCT
>CAUYON010073859.1:0-43657 GCA_963573935.1 Arctocebus calabarensis | reverse complement strand
TACATGTACCACAATTTATTAATCCATTCGTGGGTTGATGGGCACTTGGGCTTCTTCCATGACTTAGCAATTATGAATTGGGCTGCAATAAACATTCTGGTACAGATATCTTTATTGTGATGTGATTTTTGGTCTTCTGGCTATATACCTAGTAAAGGAATTTTAGGATCGAATGGCAGATCTATTTTTAGATCTCTAAGTATTCTACAAACATCCTTCCAAAAGGAACATATTAGTGTGCATTCCCACCAGCAATGTAGAAGTGTTTCCTTTTCTCCACATTCACGCCAGCATCTCTGGTTTTGGGATTTTGTTATGTGGGCTAATCTTACTGGAGTTAGATATAACTCAAGGTAGTTTTGATTTGCATTTCTCTGATGATTAAAGATGATGAACATTTTTTCATGTGCTTGTAGGCCGTGCACCTGTCTTCTTTAGAGAAGTTTCTCTTCAAGTCCTTTTCCCACCCTGAGGATGGATCACTTGTTCTTTTGTTGCTAATACGTTTGAGATCTCTGTGGATTCTGGTTATTAAACCTTTGTCGGCAGAATGCTTTTAAGAATTTGACACTGATTTTAAGTTACCTGATTGTGATATACATTTATTTACTTTTTTTATTTCATGTTCCTTATGCCTCATTTTATTGAGCTCAAAACTGTGAGTTTATAGATTTTGTCAAATTTGGATAATTTCCAGCCATTATTTCCTCCAGTATTTTTCTTGCCCCACCCTCTTCCTTCAGGTAATTTAATTATAAATATATTGGGTTAATAGTTGTTGCTTCCTAGCTCTTTTATGCTCTGTTCATTTTGTTGTTATCGTAATCCTTTTACTCCGTGTTTAATTTTGAATAGTTTCTATTGCTGTTCTTCAATTTTACTGATGTTTTAATTAAATGTCTAATATGCTGTTAATTCTGTGCAGTGTATTTTTATCTCACACACATTCTCTTATCTCTACAAGTTCAATTTGAGTCTCTATTTTTTGTGTTTTGATTTAATTAATACATGCAGTCTTTCTTCTATTTTTTGAACATATGGAACATAGTTGTGGGTCACTTCTTCCTGCTTCTTTGTATATCTGGTGTATTTTTTTTCTTTTTACTGTTGCTGTAACAAGTAGCCACAAGCTTAGCAGCTTAAAACATCACAAATTTATTTTCTTAGAGTTCTATAGTTTGGGAATCTGTTGTAGATAACATTTGGCTAAAAGCAAGGTATAATCAGGGATGCATTTCTTTCTGGGTACTCCGAAGGGGACCTGTTTCTTTGCCTTTCCCACCTTCTGGAGGCTACCTGCATTCTTTGGCTTATTTGGCTTCTTCCCATTTTCCAAAGCCAGAAACGGTGAGTTGAGTCTTTCTTCTATCAGATTACTTCAACTTTATCTTTTACCTATGTCTTCCCTGTCATGATTATTTAGGGCCCTTTGGGATAGTCCAAAATGATCTATCAGAAGGAGGACAGCTGATGAGCAATCTTTATGCCGTCTGTGGCCTTAATTCTCTTTGACATGTAAAGCAACATAATCAAGATTTGGGGATTATGCAGTCACATCTGGTTATTTCATTGATTACTACACATTATAAATTTTACCATGTTAAGTGCTAGATATTTTCATTTTCCTCTCAATGTCCTTGAGATTTATTCTAGGACATATCTAAGTTACTGAGGAGCAATTAGAACTTTTTGCAGTTTACTTTTAAGCTTTGTTGTGACCGACCCCAGCAGCCTTTAGTCTAGAGCTCATTTTTCCCTACTACTGAGGCAATGTGATCCTGAGTATTCTATCTGATACCTCATGAATTATAGGCTTTTCTTCTCTCACTGAGGGTAGAATTCCTCCCAGCCTTCTGTGACTTCTCTGGATTGTTCCTTCTAATCCTTTTGGGTTGGTCTTTCCCTTGCCTAATGTAGTTTCTTCACACACATACACTGATTAGTTCTGTAATTTGAGGCAAACCCTGTTTAGATCTCTGAGGGGGGTGTGTGTGAATGAGATTGTGTACATGCATGTGCCCGCATATGGGCGCCATTCTCTTCTCTCTGGTGCTCTGCCCTGTGAACTCTAGGCTGCCTTGGCCTCCCCGAACTACCAACCGTGTCTTTCCTCAAGTAGACTGCCAGGCTCTTCCCAGCTCCTCTTCCCTGTGCTATAGCCTGGAAACTGTCTTTGCAGTAAGCTTGGACAGTAACATTCTTCACTTTATTTGTTCCTCTTCTCTCAGAAATTGTTGTCTTGCATTGCTTGACGTCCAATATCAGAAAACCACGTTTCACATATTTTATCTAGATTTATAGTTGTTTCAGGTGAGAGCATATCCAGTCCCTGTTTCTTTCACCTTGCCAGAATTAGAAATCAAACATTTGTTATTTGTCACATATTTCATTTAGATAAAGGCAACAATGATACCCAAATATTTAACAACTGATAGGTCTTGGGCACTGACCAAACAGAACAGATGCTGGTCTGAAACAGTGATGCAGCCGTACTGGTGTTTACTAGCTAAAAGTCAGTCCTGTCCTGTATAGTTGCCAGACTCTATAATCCATCCAATTCAGGGTTTTATCATTAACAGCCCCGGGAAGACAAAAAGAGCTTTGCAATAGGATTGACCTGCATTTGTGTTCTGACTCTGCCACTTTTAGCTAAATAAAATGACCTAAATTTTCTCCATTTTCAACTTCTCCTGCACTGTTACCCTAAAGATTAATTGAGATAAGACACATGAAAGTTCCATACATGTTGCATGGCACCTAAAATTCTTGGTTAAAATGAGTAACATTCCCTTTCCCACACCTTTCTCCATGATCCACCTTGAGTCCTCAAAGAAAACCACCATATTCTACTAATAGCACATTTTTACTCAGAGGGCAATTCAACCCTCAAAAGAAGGGACTATACCTAGGAGCTTCATATGTGGGGAAAAGACCCCAAAGAATTACAGCTGTTAGGTGGGGAGTAGCTTAGTCTATTTTTTGCTGCTATGTAATACCACTGACTGGATAATTTATAAAGAGAGTTTATTTGGCTCACAGTTCTGGAGTTTGAGAAGTCCTCGGGCCTGGTGCTCAGTGGACTCTGATGAGGACTTTCTTGTTACATCACCCTGTGATGAAAAAAGAAAAATGAGGCAGAGAGAGAATGGGGGCCAATCTTGTAATTTTATCATGAACCTACTCTCATGAACACTAACCCACTCCCACCACAGTGGCATTAATCCCATTGTGAGGGTGGAGCCCTCATGGCCTTTCACTATTTTTCTTTTTTTTTTTTTTGGCAGTTTCTGGCTGGGGCTGGGTCTAACTGCCCCCTCTGGTATATGAGGTCGGGGCCCTACTCCTTTGAGCCACAGGCGCCTCTCTGGCCTTTCACCTTTTACAATCTCTGTCTTTTAAGGGCTTTACCTCTTAATGCTTGACAACACTAAGTTTCTAACACATGAACTTTTGGGGGACAAATTCAGGTCATAGCAGGGAGAGGCAGAGAAATTGGGCATTCAATAAGCATCAGAGCTAAGATTGATGTAAAGTCGATCCAAAAGGGAGCTGGTGCCCATGGTTATAGGAAAGGTCAGTGTAAGTCAGGCCAGCAAAGCCAGGTGTGGAGTGGTGAGGCAATGGGGAAAGGTGCCTAGACTTCTGTTAGATGAGCTTGCCAGAAGTCCATTTGGCCTGGATCCTCCAAAATCATATTTCTCTGCTTCTTTTGCTCATAAAAGTCCAGAGCTGGCCTGGCAGTGCCGCTAGACAGATGATGGACATGGGGGGCAGTGTGAGGCACATTTTGTAGGACTGACATTGTTTTCATGGATTAGGATTGTTTTCATGGATTTCTTTCCATAGCCTACTGCAACTGGGTCAGTTGTATAACTCTGGGCATACTTTCAGCCCTTTTATTTTCTTTTTAGGGTGTTTTTCAACAAATTACATTACTTTTTATTTGTCCCTTTTATTTTCTTTGAAAGTTTCCATCCTTCCCAATGTATAAAGACCAAATACTTGTCTATAACCTTTTTGTGTTGCTAGCATATAACATAACTCAGTACTTGTTAAGGATGGTATTTAATGAGGTCTTTTTTTTTTTTTGCAGTTTTTGGCCGGGGCTGTGTTTGAACCTGCCACCTCTGGCATATGGGGGTGGTGCCCTACTCCTTTGACCCACAGGTGCCAATATTTAATGAGTTTTTCATAATGTTCTTTGTTCAAGACATCAAAAAATAGTGAACAAAAAAGGCCCCAGGATACACAATTGACACATCTCACAAATAGTTCAATTTTATTTTAGTTCAACTTAGCTCTGTTTAATAAATTTTTATGCTAAAATGACTGACTTCCCTCATGTCTCTGTTCCATCACTCTGTGATGGTAGGAAATTAAATACTCATATATAGTTTTATAGTTCTTTTTACTGACTGACCAAATGTATTTGAAACAATGTGAAGATCTGTTTTTATAACAAATTAAAAAAAAAAAAAAAGGCAAAAAAGACAAAAACATCCTTGAATGAGGGCATGAACGCCCAAGCTAACATTTCTATTCTGACTGTTCTGGCAAATGTAAATTCCCTGTTACACTGCAACAAGCAGATGAAGATTAGCTCACCCTTGTACTCTTGTCACTGCAAAAGATCTATCCTTTATAACCTTGTTCTCCACACCATGGGCACTTTTGATGTAAAGTCTGCCTGCAGGAGGCCTACTGATCCAGACTGTTCTCATGTTAAGAAGAGGAGAAAAGTAAAGAATAATGTAGATAAAGATAAATTATAAAACACCCGACAGTCCTCTGCCCCCCAAAGTCACTTGATAGTGTAGTAAAAATAAGTGCTCTTGAAAATGGCGCTCTTCTTAGCAAAGTATCTCAAGAATGGAAGAAAAAGTAGAAACCATTTTCTTCTGACTTTGCTGGTATATGTTTTTCCATGTGTGGCTTTGGGGGGGCAGAGATAAAGGAAGATCTGCTTTTGGTGTGCGTTCATGTATAAACACTAAGTTGCACTAAGAGATTCTCAATGTGAATTTTTTAAAAAATTCATTGGCTATAGCTATAACCTGTCTGTGATCTAAATATGTCCTCCTAAAGACAAATCAAAGCTCCTAATATTCACTGTCAGCTCCAATGTTCTAAAACTAATTTGTCCAATTTTTAAGATGTAGATGACTGACACATTATCCCAAAAGACTAAACATGATTATTAAAAAGATTAAAAATGAAATCTCTAAGAATGGAGAATTAAGAACTGGCAGATAATAATTCTGAGGAATTTTATTTTCCACTAGTATGTAGTTACAGATGCAGCAAAAACAAAGGGACTCAACTCTTGCCCTCTTTTCAACCTTGCCCATATTCCTCAATTCTCACTGTAGACTATTCAAAATGGGGGCACCTCCCTGTCTCCTCCGGAGTGAAGAACATCAGTATCTCTAGGTCTTAAACCTATGGACAAAAGACAAAGAGAGACTGCACAGACCTCTCAGGATTGAGTAAGAACAAAGGCACAAAATAACCTGGACAAAGAGAATTCTGGTCAAAGATAATCTCATGGTGGGATCCATAAAATGTTAAAATTTATTTCCTGCTAGCTTCTCCATTCTTACTCACTTACATTAAGGTAACTAGACTAAATAAATGTTCCAATGCAGAGTAAGCTGTATTTCTCTGTATAAGCTCCATAAAAGAAAATGAACACAATATACCTCGCACAGAAGAACTGTTTCTTTCACATGATGCACATTTTTTTATACTGTATAGGATGAATCTTGACCTTATAAAATCAGTTAAACACCAGTAAAAGCTGCTACCAGTGGGAAATCACAAAATCCCCATTCTTAGGAAAATTTTGAAAAATAAATTTGAGACTTAACATAGTCTTACTGAATACTAAGATGAAATGAACACTGCTGAACCCCCCTATGATTCCAGATGGTATATTAGGGTTTTACATATATTCATTTATTTAAGTGTGGCTTACAGTCTGCCAGTTCTTTAACAGATAAACTCAAAAACAGAGAGCCAGAGTAGCGGCGCCAGGATTCAAACCATTTGTGTCTGTCTTTAAAACTTGTATTCTTTGTACCATAGCCTGGTGGCCCACTCTTGGCAGGATGAGTGTGAGGACTGGAAGTTGATACTTGTATATCTTCCAGCACATAGTAACATGAAATAAATGTTTGTTTTTTATTTTACACTTACACGTATTATTACTGTTATCCTACATTATCTCCACGTAATGCTGCATAGGTCCTATGCTACCTTCATGGAAAGTCTGTTTTCCAATTTTGGTTCACACTGGGGCAACTTGACCATTAGTTGCCAAAATAAAAAAGAGACAACCCACCTTCCTGGGGCTTTCAGAGAAAGTTGCCCCTCCAGAAAACCAACCCCACCTGACCCAATCCTCAAAGAGGTATACAGTGAGGCTTGTAAGTTGTGGACGGGTATCCTGGTCAGACTTTTGATGTAGAACTTGACCTTTCTGCTGTTGAGGTTTATCCAATATTGGGGAAGTGCTAGGGAACAGTAAGGGTGGAAAGACTCATTTAGCTCTTTCCAGTACATAAACATAATAAAATGCCAATAAATCACCATTGTATACACTAGTATCTGCTTACAAACTGCTGGAATTTTCTGGTTAAAAGCCAAAAGAGGGCAGAAGAATTAACTTGCGATATTTTCTGCCTCAAAGCATTTGGAAAGGAACTGAAGGAGTTGGAAGGTATGGCTACACAGGGGACCCCCTCTCTCTCTTCTGGCATTCTCAGTCCTGTGCCTGGGGCTCCTCTGGCAGCCTGTCACTTACCCCAGAGTATTTTGTCCCTTTCACTTTAACTCTGTCAGTTTTCATAGAAGATCTTTTTTTTATTATTAATTTTATTTTACAGAAAACCAGAGGCCCTACTTGCATAGTAGACCCAATGAAATAGCTACGTTTTAATTAAATTTACACAGCTTTTATTATACCAGTGGGTAGCCTTCACCACTACCCGAAGAAACCCCAGAGCCATCAGATGTACTTCACATGTAATTAATCTCTAATGCTCAATTTTGTAAGATATCTAATAATGCTGCCTGGATAGAAAGGAGAGCTTCAGAGAAGAGTCATATTAAAGATGAAGAGAGAAGCTTTAGGAAGAATTGGTTTTCAAGAGAGCAACTAAGTGTGAACTTTATTAAAAGGAAAAGAAATAATGGGAATAGCTTGCATTAAGTAAAAATGCTTGACATCTTCAATTTTTCAGTTTCTTTTATTTTGCCCCAGACAAATGTTTCAGGGTTTGTTTTTATAATGTATACTATGTGTAATATTTGTAGCCTCATAGATTTAATATTAGGGAAAGGAGAAGATTTGTGGTATTTGGGAACAGAAAACAAAAAGGAGAGAAAAAGAAAACTTTCACTATAACCAAACTTTAATAGAATTTAAATCCCTTTTCCAGAATAGACTTTAAGGATGTTATTCTAATCAATTTCTAATTATCAAACCAACAAATGATGCACTAAAATGCTCCAAATCACTTACATTATACATTGTATTTTTCATGGTGTCTAAAAATGCATCATCTCAGTTGAGTCTCACATATAGAGGGAGAAGGGAAGAGAAAGCTTTACTCCTCCCATTATGGAAATTATAGAATGAAGAGCTACAGGTAGAGGTCAAGTGGTTTGTCCAAGGTCAACCAGGTAGATAACACAAACTGTGGCTTCTGATTTATAAGCTAACGACGTCTTCACTCTACCCTCCGGATCTTATAGTCATTTCTAGACCTTTCGAAAACCTTATGTATATCCTCATATTAATCTCATATGAAATCCAAGTCCCTACTGTGATTGCTGACTAAGCCTAGGAGAAAAATTACCAAGAAGAGCTCATTCCGTTGTTCTCTAAAGAAATTCTTGGTTATGACCATGTAGCTTTTATGACTTGAAGGTACCCCCTTTCCTGGCTTTGCCCTTCTCTTGGATTCTTTGTGTTGGATGACACGTCTTCACCAACTCTGTACACCATGTTTGAAACATCAGCTTTATTCTTGACTCTTTCATCAGTTTTAGTTACCAAGTTCTTTGATTCGACCTTCAAAAAAATTGATTGCAAATATTCCCCATTCTGTTCATTCCCAATGTTAATGCTCAGATTTAAATCCTTATTTATTTTCTGGAACAATAAATCTAATTTCCCCTCATTCTATACTCCCTATTGTCGCCAGAATTATTGTTGGAAAACTCTGATTCAGTCATGATACTTCCCTCCTTAAAAAGCATTCTTGCCTTCTCTCTGCTTGAAGGATAACATCCAAACATAGGAACACCTTACCTGTGACCTTTCACTCTTAAACCCAACGTTCCCTTCCTAATGTTTCCTCTATGCTGCCCACCAACTCCCCATTTCTCGTGTGTTTTGTGCATCTCCAAACCTTTGTGTGCAACTTTTTCACCATTACCCAGACACAGCTGCAAAAGTCCTAATCCTTCTTTACAACTCAAGTGAAACAATATTTTCTCTGATTCCTCCCTACCCTCCAAAGAATTTCCAATCAATTTCTCCCTGTTTTCCATCATTTTGGACCTTCCTTTATTGCAGCTCTTTCATATTTGAGTCTTAAGAATACATTTTGTAGCTGGCATTTGGGAAGCAGAATTCAATGAACTCTGTGGGAAAGGTGAGGTTTCCACAACTTAACCCTGAAATTATTTGATTGGATGTAACTGGAATGAAAACTCTCACAGTCTGTGCCCTGAATAAGTAACATACAGATGTTTTTCCTCTCCCTTTCAAAAGGTATCTTCCAAGTCTCTAGGAACAAACACAAACTAGTTTAAAAAAAAAATCTTCAAAAGGGATTAATAAACTCAGCACCAGTTCCAATAGTTAAGCTATATAACTATATCCAGCATAGCTTAACTATTGGAACTTCACTTATATGGTCGCTCAAGTGGACACAAGCAAAGGAAAAAAAGGTGAATCTGCATGGCAGAATCCATGCAGTTTCGTGGGCATTCCCAACTCTGCCTGCTTTCCCACCATTTTAAAGGTAGCTACATGTATGAATGGTGGCCGTGTGTGTACACACAAATACATTGCATGTTCTTTAGAGGTTAGTCCATCTTTTCCTTTAACTGGCAGTCTGAAAATGTGAATATTCACACCAACACTTAAAAATACTTGCACACAGGAAAGGACAATGCTGTCTTCGTGTCTGCCTCCTTAGATGTGACTTTAGGTCCCCTCCACTTCACCTTTTCCTAGTTTCGCCACTGCTATGGTGACCAGTTCCGAGTGGGTTCCAACTGAATTCCCTCTGAAGCAATCCGCATTCTGTCCTGTGGTCAGAGAACATGCTCTGTATAATTCCAATTCCTTGAAACTGAAAACTGGTTTTATGACCCAGCATGTGGTCAATTTTGATAAATAATCCATGTGCACTAAAAACCATACTGTATATGCTGTGATTCTTCAGGAATATGTCTTATATGTATCAGTAAGATACATTTTGCTATTTTTGTTATTATTCTATCTTATATATGTATATGGATTTTTTGCTTATTTTGATCAGTACTGATGCTCTCTTAATGTGATTGCATTTTTTTTTCTCTTTCCTCTTTTTTATAGTTCTAAGCATTTTGGAAGTATGTTATTAAGGTACACAAAAGTTTAGAATTGTTTTTTATTCCTTATGCATTGACTTTTTAATTATTACGCATTATTCATCTTTAACTTTAGTGACGAATCTGTGTCCACTTTGCCTTCTTCCCGAGCTTTCTTTCGATGACTGTTTCATGGTAGTGGTGCCATTCTGTTATCTTCTAGATTTCAATATGTCTATTGGGAAGTCAACTGTGTGTTTAATATTTATAGATATTCTCTATGTATTTTATCTTTCTTCTTGGGTCATATTACTTATTGAATCTTTAAATTGATATCTTTTGTTAGTTTTGAAAAATGGTTGGGCATTGTCTTTTTAAAAGTTGCTCTGGCTGGGCAAGGTGGCTCACACCTATAATCCTAGCATTCTGAGAGGCCGGGGCAGGTGGATTGCTTGAGTTCATGAGTTCAAGACTAGCATGAGCAAAAGCAAGACCCCATCTCTACTAAAAATAGAAAAACTGAGGCAAGAGGATCCCTTGAGCCCAAGAGTTGTAGGTTATTGTGAGCTATGACACCACGGCACTCTACCCAGGGCAATAGCTTGAGACACTGTCTAAATAAATAAATAAATAAATAAATATTGCTCTGCAATTCCCTTTCTCCTACCATTCTAGGGGTAGACCTCTTTATATACCTTCATATATATGTGTGTAGGTATGTGTGTGTGTATCTGTATATATATGTCCCATTTGTCTCTAGTGCTATTTTCTGTACCTTCTCTCCTTTTTATATTATTCATGATTGAGTTTTGATAGCATATATTCACCTCTTTTGCTTTGCCCAATTGATATTAAACTTACATAGAAAGTTTTTACTTTCAGTAACTGCAATTTTCAGTGTTGGAAATTTTATCAAATTCTTTTTATATATAAGAGTTACTGGGTGAAATTCCTTATTATTTCACCTAATTTCTTGGATGCAGTCATCACAGTTATGTTAAATTAGAATCTTGGCCAGGTGTAGGTCTATTTATGTTGTCTACTTTTCCTTTGTGTCCTCTTCCCTGGTATGTTATATAACATTTGTTAAAGGCCAGGCTTTGTATGTGAAAAATTATAGGCAATGAATGTTGTTATCACTTACCACAGAGGGTTCACCTTTTTTCTTGGTAGGCTTCTAGAATACAGGTAAACACCTAAATCTAATGAGGAAGCGATATGATTTCAGAATGAGTTGTAGCGCTCGTATTATCAATCCCACCTCTATTTCACTTCTAGGGTAGATTCCAGGGGCCCCAAATAAGAGCCTGGGGTATAAACCATGGGCTCTCTTCTTTGTTGGGTCCTGAATTCGTAGTTTTGTTATCAAAGCATGAGGACATAGAAGAAGCTCTCTTGAGCTTGTCATCTGCCTCATATCCCACA
Organism: Arctocebus calabarensis; assembly: GCA_963573935.1. NCBI lineage: Eukaryota > Metazoa > Chordata > Mammalia > Primates > Lorisidae > Arctocebus > Arctocebus calabarensis. The sequence goes on along the minus strand of CAUYON010073859.1, from coordinate 32,647 downwards.
AAAGCTTAGGGGTTGGTAAATTCTTCAAGAGAGAAATGAACATGGAATGTCAGCTTACTTTTCTATGTCTCTCTTCTCTCTAGAATCTTGGTCTCTCCAATTCTGGTTATCCTAGAAAGCCTAAACTCTAATTTTTGTCTCCTTAGTCCCATGAGAACATCAAAAGTTTGCTCATATTTCTTCATTTAGCATCTGCTCTTTCCTGGCTTCTCAGCCTTTTTCCCTGCCCTGCTTAAAAATTGGCACTTGTCCCAAGAAGAAAAATAGAAGAAGAACGTTGGGATTTCCTCAGGGAATTTCTCTTTCTCTTCAGGATTTTTGTCCCTCAAGTTATGAACTTTTCAGAATCTCTCATCTGACCACAAACAGATGTTTTTCATATCTTCTCTAGACTTTGTAGCCATTCGCCAGAGTAGAGCTACAATAACTTTACGGATCATGGTTTTTTGTGTTGTTTCTTTCCACTACAATATGGACTATCTATTGTCAGAAAAGTCTATAGCTTTGAAGGGAAAATATAAGTATGGAGACTTATTTTGTAAAACAAATTTACTGAGTACCCCATTAGCATCCTGGTGCCATACTGGACACCAAATATACCAAGAGTAATAGCGATATCTTTGTTCCCAAGGACTTTCCAACCCAGTCAGATGACAAGCAAATAAAAATGTGATGTGTGCAATGTGTTAAATGCTGTCACAGATGTGTACATAGGATTATCCAATAAGCAGGAAAAAGGGGAAATTCATGTAGTCAGGCAGTGGGGGAGGGAAACAAAACAAATCCTGTCATTATGGTACATTCTGATTTTCTCTACCTAAGAGGTTCTTACTGCTAGACAGGACAAAAGAGCACATCTCCCCAGGTACCACAGAGATAGGTCAAAGCACTTTTAGCTCTTTACTGTCCACTACATATTAGTTACAAAAACACCATGGAAAAGAATTAAATGTAACCTATATGTCAGCTGAGACCTTCTCGCCCTTTGGATTTCAGGGTATAATTGGCCCAGACTCCAGACAATTCCACAGCCTATGATAACTGCTAATTTTTTTAATTTACAATCTCAGCATCCCAAGGGCTTCTGCCCCCTACAAACTTCTTTATCGTCTTCAGTATTACTCCAAGTATTATATGTCATTTGGGAATCTTTATGCTTTAAGGAATAAAAATCTCAACTGAAACAATAAACCCCTTTAAACATAAAAGGGGTTTTACTAATGTACCTAACTGAAAAAATAAAATTGTAGGGTGAAGATCAGTTAATTCAATGCCACAACATCGCTAACTTGGGATTCTAGTGTTCAAATTATAAGGTTCAACTAAGTCTGACTTCAGTGAATAACAGAATACAAGAATACAATAGAATATAACCAAGGCCACGTTATTCTTCATTCCAATGTATATGAGAGAAGATTTTCCTCACAAATTGCCAGCAAAATTTCTAAATTTTGTTCTTATTGTATTAGCTGAGGTCAGAATGAACCTTTGCTGGTACAATAATGGCTGTGGACAGGAAAACATAATACAGCAGAGCCTCTGTTAGTTGACTGCTTTGTTACATAGGAGCTGTCCAGCATACAGAGGTGATCAGCATAAGGAGCTAGGCCTACTGTACTGACAGATCCACATGGTGCATGTCTGGTCTGTGAAAATTAGGTCAACTTAAGGAGACAGTCAACTGTGAAGGTTCCACCAGATAGTGGGTGAATGGGATTATCTTTCCTTAAGCGCAAGAACTGTGATGAAGGGAGTGTACACCTGAATGAAAATCTTGGTCTTTTTAAGAAAAGACAAGATATGATGCTTTGTGAGATATATCATATATATCATATCAAGATATGATAACCAAAAATGTCTACTACACTCACCCAGATAGAAACATCACTTTCCACTGGAGTCTCTTCTGTAAAATCTATCTATATATAAAATTATAATGGAAAATGTGGGCGTTACCAAGAATTTTTCAAACAACACAGAGGGTTTTGTATGATATAGATGTTATAATTCGGAACTTATGACAAAGCCCCATCTTGGTTATGGCTGCTGTTCTATCCCAATTTTCACCTCAGCTCCCCCTTAGGTGGTATTACCTTCCTCAGACTCTTCCCAAAGAAAATGTCTGGATTCTCTGACTCCTTTTTCTGTTTGTGAAACCTTGATACTAGGCAGCAAAGGACTTAAAGTGAGGGGTGAGGAGTGGGCATCAACTTCTTTCTTAATGCTTATTCACACATCTCTCAAAGACAATGGTGTACTAAAAAGAGGTGGTGGACAATAAATACTTTTCAATCTTATTACCTGTATTAAGTACCTCCTTTTAACCAATGAATATTTCTAGACAATACATTGTATGTACATAACATCATTATTCATAATAGTCAAAAAGTGAAAATACACCAAATGTGCATCTACAGGTGAAAGAAAAAACAAATTGTACCACATCTATAAAATGGAAAACTCCTGAGCAATAAGAAGGAACAGCTACCGATGGGGGCAGCAACGAAACAAACCTTGAAGACATCAAGCTACATTAAAGAAGCCAGATGAAAAAGCCTGTATATTTTCTGATTCCATTTCTCCTACATGCCCAGAAAAAGGCAAATCTTGTACAGATAGAAATTAAACTGTTGGTTACCTAGGCTTAGGGTGGGAATAGTGAAAGATGGAAAACGGGCTCGTGGGATCTTTTTGGGTTGATAAAAGTGTTCTACAATTGCATTTAGGTGATAGCTGTACAATTCACTAAACTTACTAAAAATCATTCAATACTTAAAAACTTTCTAAAAATCAATAACTACACACTAAATGTATGAGTTCAAAAATGATACATCAATATGGTTTTTATTATAGAATAAAGTAGGTGTGAACATGCTTTGGTAACTGATAAGGGTCACTTCCTGGTGAACACATTACTAGCCTGTACATGAGTCACTTTATTTCTTTTCCCTGACTCAGTGGACTTGATAGTAAAAGTTTCCATCAACCTGGGCCTCTCGGGTGACTACAATAAGCAAAGCCTCTGTGCTGACCTGGACCAAATGCATACTATGATGCTGAATCTCTCTGTCAGGAAATACCAATTTCTTTTTAAAAATACACATGCACCATGCAAGTGAGAATACAAAGTGTTCTTTATTAATAAACCCATATTTTTGTTCCCTCAGTCTAACATTCCATGGCTTTAGATTACTTTAATCATCACATATTTAAAACTTTGAAGATTTTATGGCTAGAAAAAGAAAAGTGTATTTTGCCTCATATATGCCACAGCCATGAGGTGAGATAGTTTCACTTGCTTCCCTTATTTGTACAAATTCATAGTCTTATAACGATGAGAGAAATCCAAGAGGAACTTTGAGCTTCTAAAAAATAATTAAGAAGTCAAACAGATGCAAGGGGTCTGAGCTTTCTTCTAAAGTCAAAATGATCTACATACTTAGTATTTAATGACTGATGCTTTGACATTCTCATTGCAGAGCCCCAATTGAAAATACAAACACATCACGATATTTATGTTGGAGGCAAGCATTTTTTTTTTTTTTTATACTTTGTATTTAATTCATTCAACATGCTTTCCACTATGGCTGCTCTCTCTCTCTCTCTCCCCTGGCAAGAATAAACTCCTGCACCAAGCTTAGATCAGCTGTCAGAATCCGTGAGGTTGGAGAGGGCCCTAAATTTGGCAGAATACCCTCCCCCCTCGTGAGAGATATTCCAAATGAACAAGCTGAGTCTGGGCTTTCCACCTCTCATAACCCATATTTTTCAAAAGTCTTTAAACTCCTTCCTTTTCCCTTCAGCTCTCCAGGGGCACAGCAGTGATAGGGTTTCTGTTCATCAAAAGAACGGAATGGCGGTGGCTCTGCTATTCCCAGGACACCGCCTGCTGGAAAAGGGCGGCTTCTCCCCTGAGAAGCTATTAGAAAGAACAGGAGTTCTCCGGCTCCTATCAGGAATGTATCACTCCACTGCAGTTATTGTTCCCCCGGATTCCTTTTCCTCCGTTTCTCTCCCCCACCCTCAAGCAGTTTTTAAAATCCATTACCTGGGGAATTTCAAACTGTGTCTGACCTATTGATTCCAAGCGGTGGCTGTGTTCAGTGCGTATGCGGTACGATACAGAACCTGGAGCCCAGGGAAAGGCAACTCGCTGATAAGATGAGAAACAGAGCACAGCAAACCACCGCTTGGCATTTTTAGGGAAATGAAAGAAATACTTACTGAGTGTTCTTATTGGGGGTTAGGAAGTGAGATGCTGCAAGCGAAGAAGCAGAGTTATAGCATATTGCATTCTGCAGATAGGATACTGCTTTGATTAGGAATAATTTGTAAATCTAATCACAATTCATTTAGAGCTATGTCTCACACGTATGTTTCATGGAACTTTCTTTTCTGGATTTTAATTGCTAACTGATACCTATGATCAGAGGATGCTGGAAGAGGGAGGAGGGTGTCATACCCAAACCTGCCAGTTCTCATCCTTCGGAAGTTCTGGGGAGAGGTTTCTGTGGAAGGTAGCAAGAACACCGCAGAGGCAGACGCTGCCGAAGGCCCTGTGCGTTGTGGAGCTTCTATCAGAGGAGTGTACAGAAAGCTGCATTTTTCGCCCTTTACACTGGATGTGAATATCTGGTCTAAGATAACTGCGATGCTACGGTCCAAGATATCAGATAATTTAATTCTGTTTAATTCAACCAAATCTTTATTTCATGCTAACCTGTGACCCAGTCACTATATTCATGTCTCTGGGGATATTAAAAATATGTAAGACACGGTCCACAACCTCAACGAGGATAAGAATATAATTGAATTGGTTAAAAAGAAAAAAGGCAGCAGTGGGGAGGAGGCGTTGCAGATTTTAGCAGATTCATTTTTCCTTTTATTTCCTTTCACCTATTAGGTTGAACAATCAAGAAACAGTGATAGTTTGGAGGAAAAATGAAGACGTACAAATAAAATGGAGACACAAGCTCTTATACTGTGCCTTAAGCAATAAAGCCTTCTTTCTCTCTGTTGCTCTGCAGAGTAAATGGCGAGACGCGCAGGATTAGATATATAATGTGCGGCCACTCTTCACTAACCACTATTGAACTTCAAAATGAGTTTAGTCATTAGCTTTGACAAATGAGGAGACTGTTATTGATTTTTTACACATGTCTATCATGGGATCTATTGAAAAAAAAACAGTCAATTCTAAGAAAGATTATGTTAATCTTATTGGTTTGATTTAATAATGGGAGGGGACAGAGCAGGGAGTGAAAAAGGGAGGCTCAGAGGTGGCAATATCTGTTTCATTTTCTTAAATCCACTCAAAACACAATTTGGAAAAGCATCGAGTCTCTCTGTCTTTTCTAGGAAAGCCAAGAATATATTGATAAATCATTCCAGACAATGTTAACCAACAGCTTGAGAAGTTCACGAGAGAGGACATTGACAGGAGGGATACAATTACTAATTTATTGTCTTTTCATGGTTCAGTTAAGGGTGTCTTAGGTGGTGTGGCGCATGGCAGCTCGTCAAACTTCACAGGGTAGCTGTCAGAATTCTGACTGATATACAAGAGCTACTTGTTCATGTTTGCCCTTCCTTTCAGTGGAGTGCACCAGGTAAGACAGCTGGTTGGTAATTTTTATTTAATGCTCCTAGGATCTGTGGCTACACTTTTATTGAAAGTTCTGACAATAAAATTCAACTCCCTGAAATTTCCAAGGTTTCTGCGGCAAGCACTTCTCCACTTAAACAAGATCTTCCTCTGGGATTAGACAACTCTTGAGGGTCTTTTCTGATGCCTTCTGATCTTGGAGACAGCTGTTTAGTATGTTGGAGACCGTTTTATTTAGTTTTGTTTTTTGTTAGCCTCACTGGAAAGGCTTCTAAAAGAAAAACAAAACACAAGGAAATAGCAGTGCACAGGCACATCAGGCCTTCAGGGAGGCCTCCAAAACTCTGAACTGGCAAATGCCAAGTTGTACCCAGTTTGACAATTTTTAGCCTCTCCCCATTCCGTTGCTCTGTTGCTCAGCTCCAATCCAATCTATTCATTAAATGAAACTGCTCATTTCACATTCTACTTAGATTTCCATTGATATTTAGCTACATCTACATGCTACCAAAAGGTTGATTCTTTTGTTTGCCTAGCAAATTCTCCCCAACATTGTCCCTGGATAAAGCCAGCAAGTTGAATCTTTGGAGAGAATGTTTGTCTGAATTTCCCTCAAAAGTACACAAAGAACTGATAGACATCTTAGGAATAGGGCTACATATTTTTATATTTTAGTTGTAGATAACAAAAAAAATCAAACATTTTCTTAGAACATCATTTTACCCTGATAGAAATGTGCTGTTTTAGGTCTTCAAGGATTATTGGCTACCCTGTGGTTTGTGTGAAGTCCAGATGTTTTCAAGATGGTGTTATGTGTGAAAATGTTGTATTTAGAAAGATTTCAACTCTCAGAAATTGCCTGGAGGTAAATAAGTTTAACAGTTGAAGATTCAAGTATGAATACAGACATTCATACAAGATTTTGTAATAGTCTAGAAATTAAATAGGTTTTACTTTGGTTATGTCTATGATCTCTTCATATTTTTAATATGTCAATAAATCTCAATTCACACGCATTTAGGTAATGTGGTGATCAAAATATCAGTTTATTCAGTCAAATTAAAAAGCTGTCAAAATTGGTTTCAGTCTTGAAAAGATATTGAAGTCATCAATATTTCAGAAAATAGAAAATCTACCTTAAAATGAGTTAATGTTTTTTTCATTTCTATAAAATGGTATGACAATATCTCTCATGATGTGAAGACTAGGTATATTGAGTTAACATAACAGTAGCTCTGCTGACATTAGAAATTCCTATTGATTAATACTCAGCTATTCATTTTTTACCATCTGGTCAACAACACCGATAATCTTTTCTCAATTATTGAACTTGACTCTTCTAGAATGTTTGACACTGTTTATTCTCCTATTGCCTCTTAAACATTTCTCTTAACAAACTCCCATGAAACTGAACTAACTTCCTTTTGCTCTCACAACTCACACCTCTGAAACCTCTCTTCCTTCTCCACACATCTTGCACATAATCGATTTTCCAAATCTCCATTTCCTTTCTATGGTGTTTTAATATTCAAATTTACTCTAAGGCAGCAAATATCTTCTAAACTATAATTCCAAATTTACTGTTGCCTGCTGGACATTCTATGTAAAAGTTGTCTGAACTTCAAACCTCACGTTTCAAAGATGAGGTTTTATTATTGCTCCTCCCACCAAATTTAAAACAGAAGCTCCTTCAGATTTTCACATTTCTCTCAACGGTATTGCCCTTTTGCTAGTTACCCTCCAGGCTTCAGAATCTTAGTTGTCCCACAGTTATACACTCTTCTCACTGCGAAAGTCTTCTAACTCTAAATTATTAGAGTTCTAACTCTCAATTATCATTCGAGTTCATTTTCCTCTTTATTTTTTTCTGCAAATTCATTTTTTCACCTTAATTTGAATATTGAATAGGCCCCTGCATGATCTCCTTACTTCTATCTTTGGCTTCAACAGTCTATCAATCAGGGTCACATCTGCACCAAACATCTGACCATGCTGTTCTTCTGCCTTGGGAAACCAATGGGGAGAAAAATGCTTTCTGTTGCCTGGAAAGCACAGCCCCAAATTCCTCAGCTGGCGTTGTAAATCCATCTTCTTTCTTGTCTTTGACTATTCCTTTTTTCTCTAACCTATTTTTTAATCTACATCTTCTACACTTATGCATATACTCCAAGTTTGTAACCAGAAAGAAAACCATGTTTTCTGAATGTAACCTGCAATTCCCTTATACCTTCAGTAATTTTTTGCACCAGAAGTAGCAGCGAGTAAGAGCAGATTGATCACTTCCTTATCAGGGGCACTGGCCAGTTAGCACCATATGTTCATAAAGTCTGAATGGAAACCGAGGGCAGGACTGAAAATATAACTTTGAGGAGAGCCTCTAGCTTTGAAAGTCCTAACAAGGCATATTGTCACACATGAAAATATTGTCACCCTTTTGATACCTTCCCATCTTATTATATTCAAACTCAAATATGACATGTCCATTCACCTTTCTTTTATTCTTTAAATAGAAATACTTCCTCCCAGCACTTCTTTGGCATTTTAAAAACTAAATGTGACCTATATGTTCTGTCTAGTATTATATGGCTTTATGTACCTACCTTCTATCTCCTTTCTAGTTTATGAACAAGATATGGAGAGAGTTTATAAGGCTCATTTCTCTATACCCCACATCACTCGGGAATTCAAATCTATAACTATAGGCATCTGCTTAACTAAATTGTTTATAGTAGTATGGATCAGGTCCAATTCTCTCCTCTTTTAATCTGGTCCATTTCATTTGGTCTTTGTTCTGGTATCATAAGCCACTCATTACTTAGGTTTTTATTCCACGAAGGCATTGTGCCTGTTATTTGGCGTATACTTTAGTGACTAAAATTATTTTGTTTTAAAATGATTTATTACTAATTTAATGTCTACTATATCTTTATGGAGAAATGCATGCACAAATACCATATTATACGCACACACTAAATACACCTATATTCTGACTGCTAGGATTCTGTGAGATGATAAATTTCTTTGAATCAATAAAAATGACTTGTGGTTTAACTTTTTATATCCTGTTAGTACCTGCTGAATTGCCAGGCACACAGTCAGTACTTACCAAATCTTTAGTATCTGAACTTTCAATAATCTGTTACATTTTTTAAAAACTCAAAATATAGAGCATTGATTTGTACGTGCATCATAGAAACTTTAAGTATTTTTATGTAATATTGCTTTTCATTTCTCAATTAAATGTGATCACCAGATCACCCGTAAAGCAGGAAAAAATATTCAACCAACACTTGGGGGAGGTATTTTATCCTCCTCAAAATCAAATTGAAGAATCTACAGAATGCTGCATATAGTTATGAATTTGGAGTTATCCCGAAGCTGGCCAACATCTGCATTTTCCACATCTGGGAAAGCATCTGTTCTGCGTTGTTAGAAGAAGAAAACAAGAAAATTAGGGTAAATGCCACAGCACAATATCAAATTCTACAAATCTAACAAATGTATTTATTTATTGTTGATCAAGTGGCCACGAAGCAGTGTGAGGCCCATGCTAAGATGCTTGATAATTGCATTTCTCAACTCCCTTTAGAAAACTCCCTACTCCAGGCCTGAGAATAACAAGCTTTTGCATAACAGCACTGGGGCCTATAAATAAGAAACTCATTAAGCTACCTGTAGCAGGCCTCTACCCCAGCTATGCACTGGCTTGGGGAGCTTAATGAGGTGATAATGAGGAGAAAATGGTTTAGCTCCTTTTTGGCCTGGTTTGAGATGGGTAGGGAAATTCAGTCTTCAGTGAAACAGCCACCATAGAGCCCAATTCATCATTCAGGGTGGGTCTATACCAGTGAAATAATTTGCTTCTAGGCCCTGGAGTTATTTGGCTCTCCTGTCTATGAAACAAAGCAAGCTATTCAGGCACATTTGAAGGGACTGTCCGAATAACACCAATAAAGGGTGTTGAACTAGCTGGTCATTAGCATTTGAAGGGAATGGTCAAATAACACCAACAAAGGGTGTTAAACCAATCCACATTGTAGGTAAGGGGGTGGGAGCCCCATGCAATTCTAAGTGGATTAATGCCAGCGTTATTTTCTCACTATGAGCCTGGCCTTCTCCCTAGGGTTTCATATTCATTGAAGGCTGGACCAAACCTTCTTGGCCAAGCCCTCCTTTCCTTTTCCCTGCAAAGAAACTAAAGCAGTGGGGTTAAGAACATAACATTTAGCTTATTAGAAACAAGAGGAGATTGGACCACAAAATTGCTGGCCATGGAGGCCACAATGCCAAGTCCAGTCGAATGTTCTACAGCGGTCCCCAAGAAGAATAGACCCCTTGATTAGCATCATTTGAGTCAATCTTTTCTCAGTTACACTACATGCTGCTGCTGATAACCCTCTCCAAGTAAAGGAGAAGTGAATGAAAAACCAAAAGGGAAAGATGAAATCAGACTTTCAAGAGGAAAATACCCCAATGATCATTTAGTCATGTTTCAAGCAAAACAGAAATCCTCTCTATAATGTCCCTCAGAGAAGGATGTTCATCCTCCAGCTGAGTGCAGCCCTGGAAAGCCAGAGAAACATATCTCTGGGTTACAAGGATCCCTCCTGCGAGGATGTTACTACTACTCAGGCAGGTACTGAGCACAGGGGGTGGGTGTGTGCTGCATAGCCCTGAAATTTTATTTACATTATTTTATCTTCAAATACCTTTGCAGAGTGCACAAAAAAGCACCTCAGTTTTGTAGATAACAAAATGTCAGCTAAGATGGTTTAAATGGCTTCTCCTGCCCAACATGGCTAGTAAGCAACAGAGCCAGCCTGGCACCACAGTCGGGACCAGAGAACCTCTTTTCCTCAACTGATTGGAGGCGATGATAAATTCAAGATAACTTTCAATTTAAGGATTTCAAGTAAATCACAGCCTATTGGACATAGGGAGTTATCTTTACCCTATACCAAATCAAACAGGGGGTATAAGAGAGTTGCCAACTCACGAGGACAAAGATAACAGGAGAGACAAAGGGAGCAGCTGAGAAAGGTGTGTGCTATTTAGCAAGCCAAATGAATATATAAATAAGATTCAAGGTCTCATTATCCACAAAGGATGGGAGAAAGCCGAGCTAATAAGAAGCAGCAAGTCAGTTGGTGCTGGGTGAACTGGCTGGTAACCTGTAGAAGACTGAAACTGGATCCACATCTTTCACCATTAACTGAGATACATTCTCACTGGAATAAAGATTTAAACGTAAGACATGAAACTATAAAAATACTAGAAGAAAGTGCAGGGAAAACTCTTGAAGGAATTGGCCTGGGTGAATATTTTATAAAGTGGACTCCCAGGCAATTGAAGCCCTATCAAAAATACACTACTGGGACCTGATCAAATTAGAAAGCTTCTGCACAGCCAAGAACACAGAATGTATAGCAAGCAGACAGCCCTCACAATGGGAGAAAATATTCGTAGGTTATGCCTCTGACACAGGTTTAATAACCAGAATCCACAGAGAACTCAAACATATTAACAAGAAAAGAACAAGTGATCTCATCTCAGAGTGGGCAAAAGACTTGAAGAGAAACTTCTCCAAAGAAGACAGGCGCATGGCCTACAGATACATGAAAAAATGCTCATCATCCTTAATCATCAGAGAAATGTAAATCAAAACTACTTTGAGATATCATCTAACTCCAGTAAGATTAGCCCACTTAACAAAAATCCCAAAACCAGAGATGCTAGCGTGGATGTGGAGAAAGGGGAACAATTCTACATTGCTGGTGGGAATGGAAACTAAAATGTTCCTTTTTGAAGGATGTTTGGAGAATACTTAGAGATCTAAAAAATAGTACTGGCATTTGATCCTATAATTCCTTTACTAGGTATATACCCAGAAGACCAAAAACCACATTATAACAAAGATAACTGTACCAGAATGTTTATTGCAGTCTAATTCATAATTGCTAAGTCATGGAAGAAGCCCAAGTGCCCATCAATCCATGAATGGATTAATAAATAGTGGTACATGTGTACCATGGAATATTATGCAGCCTTAAAGGAAGATGGAGACTTTACCTCTTTCATGTTTACATGGATGGAGCTGGAACATATTCTTTTTAGCAAAGTATCTCAAGAGTGGAAGAAATAGTATCCAATGTACTCAGCCCTACAATAAAGCTAATTTATAGCTTTCATATGAAGGCTATAACCAAATCATAGCACAAGAATATGGGGAAAGGGGCATGGGAGGGAAAGGGGAAGGATGAGTGGAGGGAAGATAATTGGTGGGATCACATCTATGGTGCATCTTAGAAGGACACAGATAAAACTTACTAAATGCAGAATACAAAAACTAGGAAAGTGCCATGAAGGCTATGTTAAACAGTTTGATGAAAATGTTTCAGATTGTATATGAAGCCAGCACATTGTATGCCATGATTGCTCTAATGTACACAGCTATGATTTAATAAAAAAAAAAAAAAAGAAGAAGCAAGTCAGTTCACACTGCAGAAAATAGTGTCGAGGAGGGGAGAAGAAGGGTGGGGTTAGGAGATGCAACCAGGAGCTCCCAACTAAGAGGCAGGATGGAACTAAAACAGGAAGATGGGGCCAACATTTATTCAACTCCCTGAACCCCTCTATCAGATCACCAGCCTAGGTAAATGTACCATGCAGTACCCTTTACCCAACCAATCATGTTTCTGTCTATTGGTCAGATCTGTCTTCTGCCATAACCTTAAAACTATCCAGGTCCAAAAACTTGACTTCTCCTTTAAATCTGACCTGCCTACTGAACCTCTATGTTAAGGTGAATTTTCCCATCATTCTCTCAGTCATCCAGGCATGAGTCTTCCTCAGACCTAAATTCTTTTATTATTCAATATATTTGATACAGATAAGAGAATATGTGTCTATCTTGAGAGATGAACATCCTCAAGCCTGCCACCACTTTTACGACCTAACTAAACCACAGGTCGGCATTCACCAGAGTTTTCCTTCTCGGCTCCAGCCTCTGCTTCCCTCTATGCCAGGAAATCACCATTCCGAATTTTTATTCCCTTGCCTTTATGAGATGTCTTGTTGCACATGTATGCATCCCTACAGAAAATACTTCGTGAATTCACTTTCTTTTGAGTATTGAGAATATTATCATCCTGTTCATAGTCTCTTTTGAAGACAATGTCTTGTTTCTAAAATTCATACATGTTTTGTAGTTGTGATTTTTTATTACTTTTTGATATACTATATGTGAGTAAACCCCAATTTGATTTACCTTTCCTTGCTTACGGACATGCTTCTAGATTTTTGCAGTATAAATTATGCGGGCATATACACTGTGTTTCTATCTCCTGGTATAATATAGGCAAGAAGTTGATGGTGTGGTTTTTATGAAATACCTAGAAATGGAGTTGCTTATCATAGGATGTAGAATATTCAAATTTATAAGATAGCACCAATTTGTTTTCTACAGTGATTATATTTATACTCTCAGAGGTACAATATAGGGGTTTTCATTTGTACCTCACCTCACTAGCACATAAAAGCATCAGAAAACTTAATTGTCCCTCGCATAGTAGGATTGTATCATATTATGATCTTAATAGGTAAATCCCTGGTTACAAAAAAGGCTGAGAATTTGGTATATGGTTTGGGCCATTTGTTTTTCCTATCCTCACGCATATTTAAGTATGAGTTTGGATATTTGATATTATCCAAAATAGATTTGATATTTTAAGAAGAGTTTGGAATTTACAGAAAAATTGAGAAAAGAATTCCTTTTCATATATATGCTGCACCTAGTTTCCCCTCTTTTTACATCTTATCTTAGTCTAGTGTATTTTTTACATTAATAATTCAACCAATTTTTTATATTAAACAAAATCCATAATTTAGATTTTCTTAGTGTTAATGTAACATCTTTTTCCTGTTCCAGAATCTCATCTAAGATGCCAGAGTCATTGAGTCTCTTTAGGCTCCTCTTGACTGTGACAGTTTTTCAAATTTCTTTGTTTTTGATGACCTTGACAGTTTCGAGGATCGCCGGTCAGGTATTTTGTAAGAAGTCCTGATATTAGAATTTGTCTAATGTTTTTCTAATGACTGGTCAGATGTTATGAGATTTAGGAATTAAAAAGTTTTTCAATTAGGTCTTTTTATAAATTTGCAGTAGTTGTTTTGATATTATCTTGTTTACTATACATTCTTTATGTTGTGATTTATCTTTTGCCTTTTAATGATATTTTAGTAAAAATTTAAAATTATAAAATCATATTAATCAAGATCGAGTCCCCTTTTGTTAGTGTGGTTTGGTGCATGTGTGTGTTTGTGATGATGAAAATATTTCTGATTCTGAGTTCCTAAAGGTATTTCCTTAAACTGTAGTCTGAAAGGATTAAAGTTTTCATTTAACACATTTAATTCTAAGCTATTTATTTTCTTGTGTAACATAAGGCTTTTAACTGAATTTTCTATATGGATTAACAACACATGACCATTTAATCTGTGCCATGATCTCTTCCCATGATCTGAAATGCAATGTCTGTCATAAATAAAATTTCCAACTCGGCACCTGTAGCTCACCAGCTAGGGTGTCATTCGCATACACTGGAGCTGGTGGGTTCGAATCCAGCCCAGGCCTGCCAAACAACAATGACAACTACAACCAAAAAATAGCTGGGCATTGTGAGTGAGCATCTGTAGTCCCAGCTACTTGGGAGGCTGAAGCAGGAGAGTCACTTAAGCCCACGAGTTTGAGGCTGCTGTGAGCTGTGACAGCACTCTACTGAGGGCAACAGAGTGAGACTCTGTCTCAAAAAAAAAAAAGTTTCCACAGATACATATATATGTTTACAGCTGTCACATAGCAGAGATAGACAGCTGTCTCTACACCTGCTTTATACTGTCTTAAACCACAGCTTTATAATGAATTTTGATCTCTGGTAGAATAAGTTCCTCATCTTCTTCTTCAAGAGTAGTAGTTCGGCCTTAGTTCTCACCTATAAATTTCACAGTCTGTCAAGTTTCTTTCAAAATTTCCAGTGGGGTTTTGATCAAAAACACATTAAAACTTTCAGTAATTTTGAGGGTTTATTTTTATGATCAGGAATGTAGTATTACTATTCATTGAGATTTTCTTTATTGTCTTTTTGTATTATATTTTTCATAAAATTTAACATGTTTTTATTAGTTTGATTTCTAGAAATCATGTATTTTTTACTATTACACATTTTAACCATATACTTTTTCTAATTATTACCTTTGTGTGCAAATGTAACTGGTTTTGTATATTGATATTATATATCCAGTAACCTTACCTATGTAATTTTTCAAAAATTGTTCTAGTTTTTGTCACTGTTTTTGTGACTTTGTGATGATCGATGGTGTGAGACATTTCATTAGCAAATAAGTTAGGTTTCTTTCTTTCCAATCTTACAATTTTTTGCTCCTTTTATTTAGGGACCAGAAACTTTACAGCAATGTTGACAATAACCAGATCAGTGTAAATCCTTCCTAATATTAACAAGTAAGATTTAAATGGTTTGCCATTAAGAATACTGTTTGCCATAGGTGTTTGCATAGATACTCTTTATCATCAGTTAAACATTTTCTTCATTTTATCAAGTTTTTTTTTGTTATCTATTGAGGAAATAAATTGAGCTTTCTCCTTTAATCTGCCTATATGGTGAATTACTATTACATATTTTCTAATGGTAAATCACCCTCGAATTCCTATAATAAAGTAAATTGGAATTTGCTTATTTTTCTTAAATGGAAATGTGTTTTTGAAGAATTTGGCATATAAATTCATGAATGAAAAGATCTGAGATTTTCTTACCTTCTACACTGGTTTTCTTGTTTTGATTTCAGAGCTCTGTTACTCTTACAAGATGACTTGCAAGGCTTTCTATGTTTAATGTCCTCTGGCAGAGTTATATAAGATTAAAATGGTGTGTCCCTTAAAAGGTTTATAGAATGTTCTGACAAAACCATCTGGTCCTGGTTTTTAAATTCTTTAATAAATACTTCATATATACATTTTCAATGTCTTTTCAAGTCATTTGTAACATGTTATATATTTTTCTAGAAATGTGTTTTTTTCTTTTCTCTTTTAAGAGACAGAGTCTTACTTTGCCTCCCTCGGTAAAGTGCTGTGGTGTCACAGCTCACAACAACCTCCAGCTCTTGGGCTTAGGCAATTCTCTTGCCTCAGCCTCCCAAGTAGCTGGGACTACAGGTGCCCACCACAACGCCTGGCTATTTTTTTTGTTGCAGTTTGGCCAGGGCCGGGTTCAAACCCGTCACCCTCGGTATATGGGGCCGGTGCCCTACTCATTGAGCCACAAGTGCCGCCCAGAAATATTTTTTTTCTAAGTTTTCAAATTCATTATCATTAAGATAAGCATAATGTTATCTTTCTATCTTTCTCTCTTTTTTTTTGAAACAGGATCTCACTTTGTCACCCATTCTAGAGAGTGTAGTGGCATAATCACAGCTCACTGTAACCTTGAGATCTTTAAACAATCCTTGTGCCTTAACCTCCCAAGTAGCTGCTGGTTAATTTATTATTATTATCATCTTCATTTTTTTGTACAGATAGGGTCTATAGCACAGTGCCCAAGCTGGTTTCTAACTCCTGGCTTCAAGTGATCCTCCTATTTTGGCCTCCCAAAGTGCTAGTATTAGTACAGGCACAAGCCAGTACAGCCTGCTCCCAAAACAGTTTCTTAGTTACAATTAAATTTAACCTCTATATAGATATTTCCCAGTTTCTTTCTAATATTACTTATGCATCTTCTCCCTTTTTGTTTATTTTTTTTTCTTTTAAAATCATTTTTACTCCCTATTCTCTTCAAAGAGCTACTTTTTGGTAGATCGTCACTTTTACATTTTTATTTTCCTTTTCATTAACTTTTTAATTTTATTTTTATTATTTTTTTCTTATTGCTTTAGGCTAATCTGCAATATTTAATTTATTATTCTTTTTCTCATTTCTTAGATTACATGTTAAGTCATTATTTTTTGGCAATTCCTTTTTAATAATAACTTAGGGGCATAAATATTCTTTAAGTCATCACTTTGCTGCATTCTATAAATTTTGTTGTGTAATATCTTAATTATTATTCAGTTGGAAGTTGTTTTTTTCTCCCCTTTCCATTCTGTCTTCTTCTTTATCCCATGCTATTTTAAACTATATTTTTATTTTCTAAAGTTTTTGCTATCAATTTCTTACTAAATTGGATTGCCATACAAAAAGCATTGGCCTAAGGCATAGTTTCCCTGTCCCAGAAGTGGCATTAGCATTTACCCCAGGGGCAGCATTTTCTTTCCTAGTTATTTACATCTTGCCTTTTACTCTGGTTTCAGCTCACTGTTCCCTTTCATTTATTTATGTATTTATTGGTTCCAGGGAAATTTCCCTTTCTTTCATGTGATTTCAGCAATACATTAAAGTATATTTGTGCTAGTGTGTTCAGGATCTCATTGATTTCTAGTCGTGGGGCTCCTCATAATAACTGCTTAATATCTAGTGAAGTCTAACAATATTCTCCAACTGCATTTTAGAAATTATCCACAAAGTCAAATGAAAATAAAGGGTATTTAAAAGTTTGAAAAACTAGCCAATCTTTTTACCTATTCAGGCTGCTCTAATCTATCTCATTCCTTAGCTTTGTGCTAAGGAAAGGTAGAATAATGCATAGCATTAGTCTGAAAAAGTTTGCTTTAGCTAACTTTGTAATTTCAGGCCATCACACCTCTGGTGTAGGTAATTATGTACACTGATTTAAAAGAGTCTCCTTTCCAGCTTTTAGTGAAAGACAAATAAATAGGATAGATGATGTCAAATGTTTTTGATTATATAAAGAGATGATTAAAATAGATGAGCTCAAGATGCCTTCCAGTTCTATGAAAATACACCTGTATCTAAAAATGAGAAAATAGTATTTCTCTTGAATTACCTGCCAGAGACTAATTGAGAGTTAAGAAAACATTGTATTTTTTCCTTTATGGAGTAGCCACTTGTAAATTATCCTTTATTTTTACCCTTTAGTCCTTAACAACAATCTAATGCTACCTTCAAGTTACTAATAATTGTTGCTGTGTCTACCTGTCATTTACGAATTGAGATTCAGTGCAATTTCTTGTAGTAAATGCAGATGGATAACCCATCTCTAAAATCAAAGTTCAAGAATGTACCCTTGGAATAGGACTCCAGGGACAGAGCAATAGCACGTCTTGTAGCCCATAACCAGTCTATTCAGAAAGAATTAGTTTACTGAATTGAAGAAAATTTGACCCAGTGATGTTTATGAAGTCAGGATCCAGGAAGAGGAAGCCAAGTTTGTATGGTTAAGAAAATATAAGAAGTGGCCTGAGGTTAATGGTCATGGTTAGTAGAGAGAAGCACTGAAAGATACAGGTGATATTTTTGTGCAAGATGCTGGAAAAACTTAAGCTTTATAATTTAGGAGTTACAAAAGAATAGGTTTTTCAAGTCATCAAAATCGATTTTGAAAGATTTTATATATCAATGTGTGTCTATATACGCAAACAGTATATATATATATATATTACATAGAATACATATATACACACATATTCATATGTATGCTCATTTCTCTATATATATGTACAAAATGAACATTAAATAATACACCATCTTTTTGTAAAAGTGCTAAAAAACTAGATTTTCTTTTTGCTTGAAATAATTTAAATTCAATTGTAGTAATGAAATACAAGGAGTCCTTAAAGGTTTTAGCAAAAATTTATACTCAAAGATCTACAAATTAAACTTTAGAAAGTAAAACTTGAAAATGATCATTTCTGAGATCAGATTTAAAAGAAATGTGTACATGTAACCGCTATTGGCTTTAATTGTTGTATAATAATATAATATAAAAATAATAAATATTGCTATATAGAATTGAGGTGATTAGGTAGGCAATAATTCTTCTTCATAAAAATAGCAAAATTATTTGAGATTGCTGAACTTGTTTAAATCACTTTACTAGAAGGTACAAGATTTAATGTATATTTTTCAACTTGAAAGGTTGACAGTTGAAATATATGTAGAGCAGTGACTAAGCCTCATACAGATACTCTTTTTAAATTAGATAACTCAATAAATCAAAATAAATCTGTCATTAACTTTTTAGAAGCCAATGAAGTTAGTGTCTTTATTTTTTCAAGCTTGAAATTCCTGCTCATTGTTTAGTTTTTAATTATAATTAAAGATCTTATAATGAAAGAGATAAAAAATGTCTTCGTAATTTGTCTCCTAGCATTAGTGGGTAAAACAGAAACCTCTATATAGTCCTTTTAAGAAGCACTCATTCAAAGATGGACTGGAATTTTCACATATCATTCTTAGAAGTTTCTTCTTGTGTATCAATTTTCTTAACAGGAAGCAAGAATCTAACAGCACCATTGTTGGTCAATGTCCTCCTGTGATTGTTAGCAATGCATCCTCCCACATATTGTTTCAGACAAAAAATTAGTATTTTGCATTAGAAGAGGATAATTAGGCAATAAGATACAAAAGCTAGTGTGGTTATCATGAGATAAACACACACATGGGGTGTTATGAGGCACAGCCAAGTGTCTGTAATCCCTCTAGGGTGTGATTATCTCGTGATAACCACACACCCTGGAGTTGCCTTATTGCTATTATAAAATATCTTTATTATAGGAAGAAATGTGCATTTTTGTGCAGAAAGGAGAGGGAGCTGGCAATTTAGAATGCCGAACAGCAGTTTCAGCTGAGCTATGTGGTTTACATAGATTAATCTATCCCATTGGAATGTTTCCCCAGCCAAAAAAATCTTCCCTAAATCCAAGCAGTCATAATCTGTAGTGATGTGCAGCTATTTGGAGCATTTGAGAAATTCCCTGCCTGGTTCTTAGGCTGTTGGTTTGATGGTTGCACAGGGTGAATGCTGTGATGCAGTGTCAAAAGGCTCTACATGCCCTGGAAACTTGGTGTTCTGGGAATCCAAATTGTGATTCATGCAGATCTCAAAATTCCATGCTATGATTTTTATCTTGACCAGAATGAACGTTTTAATTTCCTTATGGAAATAGCCCATCATAACATACAATTTGATAAGGGAAAGAAATTATTAAGGTAGAAATATGAAAATTGAGATGAAACTCAAAAAGGTAAAGGGAAATTTATTGAATGTCTCAGATAAGAGATTCCAAACTTGAGGGCAGTACACCAAAGAAACCTAGGATTTTAAATCTGAAAACAATAAGAGCCAAAGGAAAGTATGAAAAACTTCCATTAGCCTCTGAATTATAATCACAAGGAGTGGATTTCTTCCCTATCACCCCGGAGACAGAATTAATTTAAATGAAAATCATGGGGGAAAGCATTTCATTTAATTGTAAGAATTCACTTTAACATTTGAGAAATTACAAAATATAATTGTCTCTGCTAAGAAACACAAACAATGTTTAAGCAAAGACTGAAAGATCAATTAGGAGGGATTCTTCCATAGAGATTTCCAACATCTCTGAAATTGATTCTATAATAAAAGGAAAAGTTACAGACACATATAAAATCTGAGAAGAAAATCAACGTCACCAATTGTGCAAGGACTAAAAAAATGATTATGAATCCAAAGCATATCTCAGATACCTTCTACTAAGAATAGAAATAAGTACTTCATGTATGCATCATGAGTTTTCAGGCATACTAAATGTACTAAAATAAAACATTATTGTATTGAGACATCCTTGATGCTTAAGTGTAAATGTTCAGCTATATGAATCCTACATGATTTAAAAATCACTATTCTCTTTTCTGTGAATCTGATCAGTTTTCAACCTGATATTCTAAACTCTGATGAAATCATAGGATGGGTAATAAACATTTCATTTCAATAAATCTCTATTGTTATCCAACAAATTGTGATGTAAAATAGGCAATGAGCCAGTCTATGAATTTGATGTAAAATAATATCAATGTTTATATTCATTTTGGGCAGCCAAATCACTGGGGGGAAAAAATCTGGAAAATTTACTCAGGCTTTGGTACTTACATGATCGTCATCAAAATGTGTCAAATCTAATGTAAGAGTATTGTCTAATATGGAATATGGAATCGATGTAACTGATTTGATTGAATTAATATGAAACTTCTAAGAATATATGCCATGCCTTTTTAAATGCAGCCACCAGTAATTGGTTTAAATGTAAAAATAAATTGCATCTACAGATCTCCTATCCCACCATGGTAATGTTTTATCAGTTTCTACATTTCACTAACTGATATGCTTTCATGTAAAATCAATATCTTGCAGTCTAATATATTTTGCATTGTTATTTTGTTGGTTCTCCGAGCTAAAATATATTATTGATGTATAACTCCAAATCTTTATTTTACAAAAAAACTTGCCATGGGGAAAATTTAAAGGGGCACCATTTGTTTTCTAAATATGCACCAGCATCTTTCACATAATTGACAATTGTTTCAACGGAATGCTATCATTTCTAGTCTAAATCCCCATCTTTTAATTTAGCCCTAGGCCATACCTTTTAAAGAAATTGCCATCCATGAAATATCAGATGCTTCAACAGGGCCAGACTTGTGTACCTCCCTCGTAGAGCTGTGCGAAAAATTTCACACCTACACTGAAACTGCCAAAATATGCTTCTTCACTCTTTTCAGTACCAAGGGGAAAACATATATTTTTTCCCTTTGGGCAGTTTTGACAGTTTTAATACAAGTGAAAAGCAGGTTTTGCCAGCATAAAAAAGGGAAAAAAGAAGAAATCTCGAAATTATATGTGAGAACCTCATAGTCTTCAGGGGAGATGGAGGGGAGAGGAAAGTAAAAATCGCAGCTAATACTTAGATTTAGCCAAGGAAAACCACGTGATTAGCGGTGCTCAACTGCTTACCGGAGAAGATCATGGCAAGTGAAGGGGGCCACGTATTTTAAAAGTAAAACCAATACTAAATAAAAATGATGAAAATTGGCAATAAAAACTGAGCCTCCTGTAGCATTTTTCTTCAGTGTTAAATCATAAGTAAAGCCAATTACTTGTAAGAATCCATCCCGCATTGCCAACCTGATTCCCTTCCCCTCCCTTCCACCCTGGTTAGTGTCAACATTTAGAAATCTCCTTGGGCTTGAAGGAAGAGAAATACAAATATAAACGTCACCTAATATATCCCTGAGGCATCTCATTGCCCTGCAGAAAATGATCCTTTCTTCTTCACTTTCTTCCTTTCCGAATTTTTGAAGAATCTTATATCTCCATGAAAGATAAAGAAGCTTTTTTTTGCCAAAAGGTTTCTAAATAGAAAATTGTTATTTATGATGAATGCTTTTCTCAATCACTACAATCCCCAAATGCTTAAAAGGTTTGGAAATAAAAAAAATAGGTCTAGAAAATCCTTATAGTTGTTGCTCCGGGGGTTCAGCTGAGCAGAGAATTCTTCTGGACCCATGAATTCCTGTAGCATTTTTACACTCTTTAGTCATGCTTAAAACAATTGAGCACCCAATGTAAACATTCAGTCAATGGAAAATCAAATGTACTGAACCGTTCTGCATCCACCCAAACTCATCTGGTAGAATACTATACTTTGAGAACATGTGGAATGAATTTCAACTTGACTCTTCTGTGAAGTTCGTACTACATGCAGTTCAAAGCATTTACATAAAGATGCATCTTTTCTGTCACTTTGAAGATGGGGTTACTGTGTTTGCAGAGATGAAAATTGATGGGTCTTATTATATGAAAAGGAAAAGTAGCCTTCTTATTGCTTGGCTTGTGTAATAATCTTAGAGGAGGACAATTTTGAGTTCCATACTTATAATTTAGAGAAAAAATGCTGATGAATATGTTTTACAATTTTTCCGTTCGGATTGTTTTATACTTGTCTATTAAAGAACGCAAATAGTCACTTGAGTCAATATTATTTTAACTTGTCTAAACTTAATCAGCACGGACTGTTGAATTTATAAAACTAACACTGAGATATGAGACAAACAGAAGCTATGTCACATGCCAACACTTTGGGGGTGAGACAAAGGGAAATGTGTTTCACTGTTGAATAATTTAAAAAAAATGGACTTTTCCAATGATATCACACTAACTTGGGAAACATTTTTCATAGCTGAGGTCAACTATCTGTCCTGTAGCCTCCTTCTAAGACACCATCTTCTAAAACATGGTTGTAGGAATTGGGGCTGGGCAGATAGTGCCTTGTCACAGACAATGGTACCTTCCATGGTGTTATCACCTGTTACTGTCCTCTACTGAAGTTGACCCTCCAGTCTACTCTTGTGCCCCCACGACTTCTAATACCAGGTCTTACCCAACACTGGTCTTGATGCACTTACACGGCCCCAGCACTGCTCAGGCAGGCGTTCCCCCTGGAAATGCCTCCACCATACTGCCTGGTCTGGAGACTCTGGAAGGTTGTATCCTCTGGCTCTGCACTGCTCTTTCCCTATTCTTGCCTTACAGCATTTGGGTGAATGTTTTTCCCCGAAAATTTTCTACACTCTCCTTCCTGGAGACTCAGACACATGTGCATGGTGGCTGAGATAGAAAAGATGTTATCAAGTGTCAACTCCACATTATGCTCACGCCGTTCCTTCTCCATGTGATGAAGAAGATGCTATGGGATGAAGGCTTTGCTCTTTGCTTCCTTTTAAGACAACTTCATTTCCAGATGCCTCCTCTGCTCATCCTGACTCCCTAATATGGACCCTGATGTGCAGGATACAGATATGGTCTTGCCAAGTTCTGTGGCAGACGTGGCTAATTTTCTTCCAGCATCCATTTGCTCCTTCTTCATTTTTGTAATAGAACTTCTCCACCAAATTACCCCTGAATCTCAGTAATACATGTGGCAAATCTGCTAGACACTATATTTCCAAGCCTCTCTTCTGTGAGGGCTGATTTGGTGACTAAGGTCTTATGAAGGATTTAACAAAAAGTGACCTTCTAAGATTTATGATCTTAAAAACTATAGTGCACACTCTTCACTCTCCCTTTTAACCTCTTCCTCCTGGCTGGGAAATGAAAAGAGCTGGAGCAGGGCAGTGCCTGTGACTCAGTGGGTAGAGCACCAGCCCCATATACTGAGGGTGGTGAGTTCAAACCCGGCCCCGGCCACATTGCAACAAAAAATAGTCAGGCGTTGTGGCAGGCATCGGTAGTCCCAGCTACTCGGGAGGCTGAGGCAAGAGAATCGCCTAAGCCCAGGAGTCAGAGGTTGCTGTGAGCTGTGATGCCATAGTACTCTGCCACGGGCGATAAAGTGTGACTTTGTCTTTAAAAAAACAAAAAGAAAAAGAAAAAGGTGAAGCAGCTGCCTTGGGCCCAGGGGTAGAAGCTGCATGTCAGAGATGGCAGAGTAGACCCAGCAGCCTGGGTTCTGTAGGTCCCGCAGAGAAAGAGAAGCCTCCAGATCTGAACTGCTCATCTCAGAATGCTACCTAATAAGGAAAGAGGCTTCTAATGCATTCCACTCTGTTTTTGAATAACTTTATATAGCATTTTGACCTGTACTCTAAATAAAACACTAGGGTTGCAAAGAGAAGAGGCGCTCGATATATGTTTTATTATATGCCAGAAAGTACAGTAAATTAATAAACTCTATCAATTTTCTTCCATATTTTGGCAGGAGAGGTTTGGGAGGAAATAATTGCACAATTACATCACTGAAATGATAACAAAAGAGGACCGGACACCTTTAGCACTGGGATTAATATAGCTTGTAAATAAATTGAACCAATAGCTCAGGATGAGAAATGAGATCAAATGTAGAAATAACCTGTATACATAAGAACTTTGGGTCGCATAAAATGTTAGTTACATCATCATCATCCTGCTCAAGACCTGAAAAGAACATATTTCTGCTAATATTTTAATATGCTTTAATAAATCAGACAGGATCTCCACCACATGCAGAAGGCCCCGACAGAATGTCTTACAAGTCAATGCAACAGTTATCCTACAAAAATGGACTTGACAATTACTTTACTGTATTTGCTGTGTCTGATGCATTCCTGTGTACAATGTGCATCCATGTTTTGGGCCCAAACTTTCCGGAAAAAAAATCTTTCATTTTAACTTTTAAAGGCAGGCAGAAGCGGCCATGCTGTGGTGCCTTCTCTCTCACAAGAGGTTGGCCGCTCGGAGCTGGCTGCTGTGGAGAAGTCGAGAGCAGGCCCAGGGAGCAGGTGAGAGTCATCCAGACGACCTGAATGTATGACCTCCCCCAGCTGTCCCCTCCCAGCCCACCCTGGTCCCCACATCTTCTCATTGCCTATTCCCACCCATATCCTTCAGCGGGAACATGGTTGTGGCTGCTTTGCTGAGAACCCCATAGTCTTATTTTCTGGGAAGCTGCTGTGAGGGGCCAGGGCTGTTCCCACCCTTTCCAGGCTGCCTCGTCTCTCACACAGCCACAGGACACTGCACTGGGGGGGGGGGGGAGCCTTTGCCCTCCCACATGCCCCATGCCTGCTAATACCAGGTCTGACCAAATCCTGGTCCTGATAGTGCTTACACCGCCCCAGCACTGCTCAGGCAGGTGTTCCCACCGCCTCCCCCACACCCAGTGAAGCAATCGGCCTTTACATTTCTGGGGAGTGACTGGACGGTGACCTCCTTCAGCCATCCAGACCTTGGCACTCAGTAATGTCAGAACGAAGGACACCAGCCTCTCCCAAACTTGCAGACCCTACAAACCATCTGAGGACTGGTTAAACTGCACTCCTGAAGCACACCTTAAATACACTCAATCAGCTCTCCAGGAGAAAGACCTGGGTCTCCATTCTGTTAACAAGCATTCTAGCTGGTGCTTCCTACAGCCATGTTTGGGAAATTATACCAACTCAATCCCTTACAGGTTTCGACAAGTCACAGGCTCAGACTTACAATGTATGGGTTCAGGTCCCCCTGAGCTTTTGTATTTCACTGCCAGGTACTCTGGAGGACAGAACCTTCGTGGGGACTGAGGTCCAAGGTCACAACAACAAGCTACTAGGAGAACCAGGTCTCAGAACCCAGGCCGCCCAGGCCTCAGCTCAGTGACCTTCCTTCTCAAGGCTGTGTCCTGGGGGCCTCCGAACACAGGCGGTTGTGCCCTAAAAAGGGCAGTGATGAACCGGGAGCCAGGGGCAGTTCGGCCAGCCCTGGCTCCTCACACCATCTTCCCAGGAAATAACACCATGGGGGTTGTCAGCGGAGCAGCCATGACCCCTTTCCCACTGACGGACATGTGGGCGGGTGTGAATAGGAGATGAGGGATGTGGCAGCAAGGTTGCTCCAGGAGGGGACACTTAGGGGAGTGAGGCACGCAGGTCATCAGGGCCCCTCTCACCGCTGCTGGCTGCTCCCGGCTTCTCCGCAGTGGCTGGCTCCGGGCCTCGACACTGCCCGGCCTTGTCTGCCCTGAACTTCTCACCGAGGTCCTGAAGCTAAGCACTGCGTCACCACTGGCCGGCTTCCGAGATGGTGGCGGCCGTGGTGTCCAGCGTGGTTGGCTGGCCAGGCTGGAGGCTCCTAGGGGCAGCCTGAGTGAGAAATAGCGTGGAGGGGATGCGACTAACTGCATCCCAGGGTATTGTTTTGCACACAACTATCATTATGGCTCTCTGGAGTTACAGCTTTAATGCTTATGCATAAATAAAATAATCGAAAACATTTATATAGATATGGAATTAGTACTACCCACTGACAACACACATCCTTATTTTTCCCTCAAAAGTTGTGCCCATTATACATGGGAAAATGTTGTATGTTTGAATTCAGATGAACATTCACACAAAGCACTGAAATGTACATGTCAGTAAAGAGAAAATTCCCCACAGCACATTTGTTGATCTGTGTTGATGTGAACGGAATAGACACAAACGGGACAAGTGAAGCCCCTGCTTATGAGATTAGAGGAACGCGTTTCAGGAAAGTCGTAAGAAAATTGAAAGGAAAGGAATGACTGGTTTAAACATCAACTGAGTAAGGGGAGAAAGGTATTTCTATAGGGTTGCGTTAGGTAGGAAATTCACATTTTTTTCCCATTTGAAATCTGTGGGAAGCATGGTTAATGTGTACCTCTGTGTGTGTGTGGCTACATAACTGCCTTGTCTTTTGGAGAAGGGAACTGGTTAAGCCTGTGCGGTGTTTATTGATCCAAGTGGATAGGTCTGAGGGGAAGGACTTGTCAGCTGGGACAGTTTATCAGGAGAGAGTTGTTCTTCCCACCAGCTCCTTGCTATTTATTCCTAAACCAGGGAAAACTCCCCTAAGAGCAGGGAAGCCTCAGCGGGAACATTGCAGAGGCCCGAGAGATGAGAAATGGTTTGTAAATGAGCATTTAAAACATGAAAACGCTCTTGTTTTTAAAGCCAATGAGTATAAAGCACCAGTGAGAGATGTGAGTTGACAGCAGGGAGTCTTCATCTGTCTGGCTGAGGGATTCTGAGTCAATTTCTGATGAAAAGTAGGACTGGGAGAGCTTGGACCTGTCACAATCTGCTCAAAATCCCTGGGCTTGCCATTTCCAACCAAATTCAAACCTTCCAGAGCTTGAGATTAAAGAGAATGTTTACAGAAAAATAAAAGAGGCTTGAAAATACTTATTAAGAGGCATCTTAGAAATCTTTATAAAGCGTCATCTGTGATGATTTATATGCAAATGAATCTGAATGTGCTTGGCATACATTATGTAGGGTTTTCAGATTTTATCAAATCCATGCTGATCATGGAAAAAGAAATACAGACACACAGAGCCACTGGAGAGGTCAAAGCCAGTTCCTGGTTTGAAGCAGAGCTGGGACAAGGAAGGATACTTGAGTGCTGTTTATTTGGTCACTTCATGACAGCATTTGCTTCCAAGGCTGTGTTCTGAGTTCAGAGACAGCTCCAGAAGTTGCTCAGATGCTTTCAGAGCTTCAGGATTGGAGGATTTGAGCTGGAATGTCCCCCTTGCCCAGAAGATTCCAGGGCTACCGTCTTATTGCAGTGTTTCTTGGGAATTTGTGCTTCTTCTGCCAGGAGTTTCTAGATTTCCCAGATGGTCTCTGGTCTGAGCTGCCCTCTCTCAGTGGCAGAACCAGACCCAAGATCCCAAACCTTTGCTGATCATATGCTAAGTTACTGAAATAGATTTCTCCAGAGCAGGAGGTTGCCCCAGGGTAGGTGTAAATAAATGTAAATTGAGACACTAGGACTGCCACCAGTTCCTCAAGTTGCCTTGACCTGGAAAGTCATGAAGATATTCTGCAACATGGAGATTCTAGTTATTAGACCTTTGTCATACTCTTAACCTGCAAAAATCTCCCATTCCAAAGTTTGTCTGTTTGCTTTACTTGTAGTGCCCTTAACTGTGCAGAAGCTTTTTTACCTGGATCAAATCCCATTAATAAATATTTGCTATTGTTTGCCAGGGGGTGGAGGGGCGGTTCCTCCTCATAAAATATTTTCCCAGGCCAATATCTTCAAGCATTTTCCCTGCACTCTCTTCTACTTGGCATGGATCCAATATCTTCAAGCATTTTCCCTACACTCTCTTCTACTTGGCATGGTGTGAAGACAAGGGAACACTTCTACACTGCTGGTGGGATTGCAAATTAATATAGCTTTTTTGGAAAGAAGTGTGGAGAATTCTTAAGAACTAAAAGTTGACCTACCATTCAATCTGCAATTTCATTATAAAGTATCTACCCAGATGAACAAAAATCATTTTACAATGAAGACATTTGCACCAGAATGTTTATTGCAGCCAAATTCACAATTACCAAGTTGTGGAAGTATCCCTAATACCCATAAACACATGAATGGATTAACAAATTGTGGTATATGTATGCCATGGAATACTATTCAGCCATGAAAAAGATCGAGACTTTACATCTTTTATGCTTACCTGGATGGAGTTGAAACATATTCTTCTTAATAAAGTATCTCAAGAATGGGGGAAAAAGTATCCAATGTACTCAATACTATTATGAAACCACTTACACATTCATACAAATGACAAAACACAAATATAGTCCACCAAGCAGGAGGGGAGATGAGAGAGAGAGGAGGGGAGGGGGAGACAGTGGATGGTGGGAGGAGGGAGAGCATTTGGTGGGATCTCACCTAATGTGTTCAATACAAGGGTACATTTCAAAACAGTTAAGAGTAAATTATAAATGTCTTACCACAAAAAAAAGAAAAGAAAATATTATATAACATGCTAAAATAGGGCACTTTGGAAAATTTATACAGCTGAGTTCCTATGTGATGCTAAAATACTCGTGGTCAGCACAACTACTATGAATCTCAGAAATAACAACAACAATACAAAAGTTTAAGAGCGTTTGGGGGATGTGGGATGTGCTGCTGTATCAAATAGAATCTTCAGCTTGGTATATTACCAAGCAGTGTCCCCAGAGTATCCAGTGGTCACTAGCCCATCACTCTGGGCACAGCTGAGCAAGTTAATAACCACAGACCTACTGGTTTTTCTGCTGTTCTCTCTCATAGTCTCTTCTAAAATCAGCAGCTAAGCTTGGGGCCAAAACTGGCACTCAAGGAAAATATGAAGTAGGCAATGGTTTGCTTTGAGGGCTGATTTCTCCCTGTCCCACCTGGCTCCCCACACACTTGTTGGATTCTGCTCTTCCTTCCTGCCAGGCGCCTCCAGGCCCAGGGGCCATCCTTATACTCAAACATAGGAGTTGGCCAAGATGACTGCTGAAGTTTTTGTCTACAACAAATAATAATGCTATGTCTAAAATTAAATGAGCACCTACTTGGCAATAATTGTATTTCTTTTCTATAAATCTTTAGTTTTATCCAGCACTGTTTCATGATGTAAGTCTGTTTCTTAACACAAAACAAGATGTTTCCCAGATCATCCAGATGAGAAGATTTTGATGCAAGTATCTTTTCCAGAGGTGTAGGCAGGCCTATGGGAACAAATAAAGAAAACCAGCAACAGAAGAAACAACTATCACCCCTATGGGTGAAGGAGCCAATGGGAAAATGGTAACTCTGGAGTTCAAAGAGAGAGCAGGAGCCATCAGTGGCTATTTTGGGAGTGTCCAAAGCAGGAAGACAATGCCCCAGACATGTTCTCCTCCTGCTGGTGTTTCCCACAGGCTGAACCCAGCCAGCAGTCCGAGGGCATCAGCTGACTGGACAGCAAGCAAGGCAGAGGAGGGTACAGATTGGATTGGTGAATGGGGAAGGGTGTAGAAGAAAAATCCTATTAATCT
The DNA here is from genome assembly GCA_963573935.1 of Arctocebus calabarensis. NCBI lineage: Eukaryota > Metazoa > Chordata > Mammalia > Primates > Lorisidae > Arctocebus > Arctocebus calabarensis. The sequence continues at coordinate 2,819 of CAUYON010073859.1, read as the reverse complement.
AATCCTTATCTTTTTCCTATAGCTTGATTAGGACGTTTATTTCCAATGTCCTACATTCTACATTGGCCTTAAATCACTCCAAGTTCTGGTTGTAAGAATTCAGATAAGCTCAGTCTCAAAAGATCTTACCCATAACTATCACAGAAGCCTCCTAATTGTTTTTTCCATTCTCTCCTATTCCTTTCATACTCTATAATCCAATTAATCTTTAAAAAATACCACATAATTTAGTCATTCTCTTATTCTAATATCAAGATCAAATACCCCCACTTTTCTTAAAATGAGAAAGTCTCAGGCAGAGATAAGGCTTCTGGCGTGTGAGCTCTTAGAGTCCCTTCTCTAAGGCATTTGTGTGCCGGTTATCACATGCCTCCCAGTTCTCCAGAACATGCTCTATTCTTCTCCTCCTTTGGTTCAAATCCTCTTAAGACAAGGTTGAGATGGTTTCCTTTAAATATCTATATCCCTTGAGTTTGCTTGCTTTCTACATAACAATCACCTTAAACATTTACTGGAGGAATCAACTTAGAGATGAATAGCCCCTACATCTGTCCCGTCGCTTAACAAGCTCAATTTTATGTATAATTATCAGTTTAAACCTCACATCCTCCAGGAACCCTTCCTTGACCCTTGTCTCTATCCAAGGATATATTGGGCACTCCTCCTGGGCACCCTGTCTATCACAGCACTTACCACAGTCATACAGTTTGTAAATGATAGACATTTGGTTCAAACTAAGTTCTATGTACTTCCAGAGATCAGGTTTACATGACATATTTCTTCTCAAGAATAATGTGGAAGGGAAAAATTACATTTAGGCATTTAGGAAAAAAGGCATTATGGAAAAGGTGGCAATTGAGGTAAATTCTTTAAGAGTAATGGATTTGGGCTAGTAGATATGGCTAAGGCGGCCATACCTCACAGAGAGAATGGGGCATGTGAAGCCATGGATCCAAAGTATTGCCGAATGAGTTTAGAGTTGCTGGGAAATAAGGCCACCTATAGTTGGTGCCATGTTGCGGAGGAACTGCCAGTTGAAGCAATCTGTGAATCCTCCTTGACACACAGCAGGGACCAGAGGAAACTTAAAAGAATGTAACTGGCAAACTGGTGAAGACATTTTGGAATGTGGAGAGGCTAATATGTTATTTTTGTTGCTTCTTTAACATGCACCTTCAGAAACAGTGCAGTGACTCATAGAAGTGACTTTGAGAGTGAAATTTGAAATGCCCTGGGGGGAAGGAAGATTTTTTGTGCCTTTAAAATTGCACCACTAGATACATCCTTTACACATGTGGATCCACATGTTTACAGAGACAGGGAGCAGTTATCATGGATTGCCACGAGTTGTCACTCAGGTGGAAGTGCCCTGATGAAAAGTTATGATGAGAAGCAAAGACTTCTGGAAGGAGGCTCTGGCCTAAGAAGAAGGGATAATATTGTTGCAGATGTCATTGTATAGCTGGCCCAGGCCGGGTTCGAACCTGCCAGCCTGGATGTTTGTGGCTGGCGCCATAACCACTGTGCTATAGGTGCTGAGCCTTTAGTAATTATTTTTAATAACCATTAACAGTCCTCTCTATGTGTGACTCTGTCTCAAAAAGTACAATAAAATAAAATAATTACTAAAATTTCTTCAAATATAATCCCTGCCCTATTCTCTTTTATCCTTTTTGGACTAAAATCTTTAAACTATGTATTGTTCATTATGTCTTACATGTTTACCATGCCCTTTTATTTTTTTCTATTATTGTATCTTTTTTAAAAATAATTTTATTAAATCATAATTGTGTACATTGGTGCAATCATGGGGGACAATGTGCTCACTTCATATACAATAAGAAATATTTTGATCATACTGTTAGAGATAGCCTTCATGGCATTTTCTTGATCACTATATGAAGACATTGATATTCTACATTTAATAAATTTCACCAGTACCTTGCTAAGATGCACCGTAGGTGTGATACCACCAATTGCCCTTCCTCTCCCCTCTCCCCTCCCCTCCCTTTCCCTTTTCCCTGTATTCTTGTGCTATAATTGGATTTTAGCCTTCATATGAAAGCTATAAATTAGCTTCATATTAGAGCTGAGGACATTGGATACTTTTTCTTCCATTCTTGAGATATTTTGCTAAGAAGAATATGTTCCAGCTCCATCCATGTAAACACAAAAGAGGTAAAGTCTCCATCTTTCTTTAAGGCTGCATAGTATACCATGGTAAACATGTACCACAATTTATTAATCCATTCGTGGGTTGATGGGCATTTGGGCTTCTTCCATGACTTAGCAATTATGAATTGGGCTGCAATAAACATTCTGGTACAAATATTTTTATTATGATGTGATATTTGGTCTTCAGGATATATACCCAATAAAGGAATTATAGGATCAAATGGCAGAACTATTTTTAGTATTCTCCAAATATCTTTCCAAAAGGAATGTACTAGTTTGCATTCCCACCAACAGTGTAGAAGTTTTCCCCTTTCTCCACATCCACGCCAACATCTCTGCTTTGGGGTTTTGTGATGTGGGCTCATCTTACTGGAGTTAGATGATATCTCAAAGTAGTTTTGATTTGCATTTCTCTGATCATTAAGGATGGTGAGCATTTCTTCATGTGTCTGTAGGCCCTGCGCCTGTCGTCTTTAGAGAAGTTTCTCTTCAAGTCCTTTTCCTACCCTGAGATGGGATCACTTACCATTTGTTGCCAATACGCTTAAGTTCTCTGTGTATTTTGGTTATTAAACCTTTGTCTGAGGCATAACCTGCAAATATTTTCTCCCATTCTGAGGGCTGTCTGCCTGCTACACTTACAG
>CAUYON010073858.1:0-26859 GCA_963573935.1 Arctocebus calabarensis | reverse complement strand
GTGACTATAGGTAATAACAATGTGTCATATACTTGAAAGTGGATTTTAAGATTTTTAAGTGTTCTTACCACACCCCAAAAGTATGAGGCAATGCATTTGTTCACTAGCTTGATTAGACATTCCACAACAAATATTTACTTTAAGACATCCTGCTGGATGCCATAAATATATGCAATTTTTGTCAGTTTGAGAAATAAAGAAATGAAAAAACTAAGAATTAAATGATTTCATAGAAAATACTATAGAGTATAGATCTCTATCTTTTCTTAAAAAGCGGAAGACCTGACATCGCTGGGCCAACATTCAGTGAACTGAGCCCGAGCTCCGCTGCTCCCTTTGGGGAAGGCATTCCTCGTGGTTTTTCCACAGTTCTCACCACTCTGTAGCATTTTATTTTTTATTAAATCATAAAGAGGTAAATCATGTATACATTAATGCATTTATGGGGGTACAATGTGCTGATTTCATAGACAATGTGGAATGCTTACATCAGACTGGTTAATGTATCCCTCACCTCATTCACTTACTTATTATGTTAAGACATTTACACTCTATACTTAATAGATCCGACATGTACCCTTGCAATATGCCCCACAGGTGTGCAGCATTTTACATCCTGCCTCATTTCCTTTGGATCTATACCCAGTAGTGGGATTGCTAGATCATAATATTAATTTTTTCGCTCATTTCATTGCTGGCTTGCCCGCTGGAGCATTTGCATTTACAACCACTGCATTTAAAACAAGAAAGACCAATTAGCAGAGATGTTCATGTGGAATCCCATCCCAATGTTCAACCCAAAAAGAAATCAGAGTCCTTCACAGTAAGGAATGTAGAGTACAGTGAAGGAGACAGGCCAGGCATCGTCTCAGTTGGCTATATGTTTGGCTCCCAAATCTTCCTTCCTTCATGTCTGTTAGGAGATGATCCTGCCTTTGAATTTTTTATGTGTATTTAAATCTTTTTTTTTTAAAGACATATTTGCTCTTTTATTTATTTATTTTTTAGAGAAAATATCATTCTGTGCCCTGGGTAGAGTGCCACGGCATCATAGATCACAACAACTTCAATTTTTCGGGTTCAACCAATCCTCCTGCCTCAGCCTCCTGAATAGCTGAGACTATAGGCAGCAGCTGCGACTGGCTATTTTTTCCATTCTTAGCAGAGACAGGCTCCAGCTCTTACTCAGGCTGCTCTTGAACTCCTGAGCCCAGGCTATCCACCTTCCTGGGTCTCTCAGAGTGCTAGGATTACAGGCATGAGCCACCGTGCTGGCCATGTTTGTTCTTTTAATCTGTATCACATTCTCATTAGTAAGTATGTTCCTGAGTTCTTGGCATTTGCAGTAGTTTCTCTCAAGTGGAGTCAACATGTTTACTAGCAACTTTAACAAGGTACGTCGTCTTACTTAAATACTTATCTCCCCACAAGAATAATCAGAATGTTGATCTATAATTTTGCATATGGTGCTTTCTCATTGCTAATAACAGTCTCCTTTTGCTAATAATGTCCTTTCTATTAATAATGCTGGAAGTCAGATTGATCTAGTACTGTGGGTTTGAGTCAGGCACACACAGATCCAAATTTGAGTCTCTCTTTCTCTTTTTTTTTCCGTAGAGACAGAGTCTCACTTTATCACCCTGGGTAGAGTGCCGTGGCATCATACAGCTCACAGTAACCTCCAACTCCTGAGCTTAGGCGATTGTCTTGCCTCAGCGTCCCGAGCAGCTGGGACTACAGGCACCCACGGCAACATCCGACTATTTTTTTGTTGCAATTTGACTGGGACCGGGTTTGAACCTGCCACCCTCAGTATATGGGGCCAGCGTTCTCCTCACTGAGCCACAGGAGCCGCCCTTGGGTCTCTTAGTCCTTGGGTAACTCTTGTTACTCTCTGTGCCCCAGTTGACCTATCTGTATACAACTGGGATACTTTTATGAAATGAGCATTTTATGGGTTCTTCTTTCTTCCTTATTTTAAACCTAGTAGGATTTTCTCCAGCCCTCCAAAGCTTTTCCTATCTACATCACTGTAAACGCATTTTAACCTACATCATCAGGTTAATTCAGGGCTGGAGCCATTCTGTTCCATGAAATAAAAAGCTTGATTAACAAGCTGTGGTATATGTATACCATGCAGTCCTAGTCCGCCTTAAGAAAAGATGGGGACTTTACATCTTTTGTGTTTACCTGGACGGAGCTGAAACACACTCTTCTTAGTAAAGTCATCTCACGAATGAAAGAAAGTGTCCAATGTACTCAATGCTAATAGAAAGCCAATATATAAACAACTACTTGCCCACATGAAAGAAAGAACACAAGCATAGTCTAGCAGGAGGGAAGGGTGGGAGGGTGAAGGGGGCGGGAGGGGGGAGAGTGATTGGCAGGATCTCACCTAATGTGCACAATGTGACAGTATCCAGCATGCCATTTGTTTGAATGCCATACAACTCTGCTCATCATTAACTTTTGTGGTTATTGTGCAAGGAAGGACAGGCCTCAGGATGATCAAGCTGGTCACAGGAGGCTCACTGGACCATCAGACGCACTTTGGTTTCTGAACTGCATGTGTTACCTGCACATTGTAGAGTCTTCCACACTTAAAGCTTTTGCAAAGTGTTTTTTGTTGTCATTACACCCTCACTAAAATACCTGTATGTTACTTAGATAAAAAACACTTAGGGAGCTTTAAAAATCCATAGTTTAGTCGTGGGCTGAATTTATTAACTGTGGTAAATACCGTTTGTATACATGTACTTGGTGTTCCGATTCACTGGCCACTAGACAGAATGCTAGAGAGTTCTCTTGGTTGTTTTTTTTTTTGTTTTTTTTGAGACAGAGCCTCAAGCTCTCACCCTGGAGAGAGTGCCATGGCATCACAGCTCACAGCAACCTCCAATTCCTGGGCTCGAGCGAGTCTCCTGCCTCTGCCTCCCAAGTAGCTGGGACTACAGGCGCCCGCCACAACGCCCGGCCGTTTTTTGGTTGCAGCCGTCATTGTTGTTTGGCGGGCCCGGGCTGGATTCGAACCCGCCAGCTCAGGTGTACGTGGCTGACGCCTTAACCTGTTGAGCCACAGGCGCCGAGCCTCTCTTGGTTGTTTTGCAGTTTGCTTCCGTAGAAGTGCGCTATTAATTCATGACAAGAACCAGGCACTTGTTCTATTTTCTAGTGAATATAACATCTTCTCCCTAGACCAGCTTAAATTTTCAATTTCTTTTTTTACACTTGGCTAACCTTCACTTTGGTGTTTTGTGTCAGGCAAATAGTATAGCTGAATCTGTTCAAATGGTACTGACCTACATTTTATCCAGTCTGAAGACCTGAGAACGAGAGAAGCTGATGATGTCTTATGAAGTTGCTGGATAAAGTGGCTTTGCCACTGTGAATCGAAGCATGGGGCTCCTGGCATCACATAGACATTTCAGAGTCAACACACAGGAGTGCTCATGTCACCTGCCAGGGGCCCCTCGCAGCAAAGGTTGGGTGCCTTTGCCGTGTGTGAGGAAGGAAGACATTTCTGTTGTGGTGGTCGTTATTCAGGTCAATGGAATTTCATCCTTCTGATTCATGTTTTATTGTCTGACACCTTCCCATTTATCACAGGGGTTGGAGGCCTAAAAATTACATTTCCTCACTCAAGTCTTCCTGGCAGAATTCTGGTTTCGATGCTGTGCTGAGAGACACTGGTGTGTGTTGGAAGGTGAGAGGACAGCAGAGGCCATTGTGCTTCTGCGGCACAGGCAGCCTGATGGGAGCTCAGCAGACGACAGATGTGGAGCTCTGCTGGGCGTCTTGCGTAAATCACACCCATCCTGTGACTCACCACAGCGTCCTGTGATTCCTTTATGTTTCCATTATCTGAATGTCAGTGGAGGCTTCCATAATTTATGGTCCCTCAGTCCCTCGGATGGGTAGTGAGCTTCTAATCCCAGCGTTAAACGGCTTTCTACATCGAATGCCTAGAGAAGTGTATTAGGCAGAGTTCTCCAGGGAAACAGAATCAACAGGGTGTGTGTACGTAAAGAAAGAGATTTATTCTAAGGAATTGGCACATGCAATCATGGAGGCCAGCAAGTTCAGAATCTTCAGGTTGAGCTGGTGAGCCAGAGACCTGGGAAAGCTGGTGGTGTGGTGCCAGGCTGAGTCGAAAGGCCCGAGAATCAGGACAGCCAATGTTGTAGTTTCAGTTTGAAGGCAGCAGACTCAATACGCGGGAAGAGCTGGTGCTTCAGTTCCAGTCCAACAACAGGAAAAAGTTGACATCCCAGTTTCAAGGCAGTCCGGTGGAAGGAATTCTCTCTCTCCTGGAGGGAGGTCAGCCTTTATCTTCTCTTTAGGCCTTCAGTGGATTGGCCGAGGCCCATCAATCTTTCACAGAGCAATCACTTTATCTAGTCTACCAATTTAAATGTTAATCTCATCCAAAAAGTACTGACACAGAAACACCCAGAATAGTGTTTTTTTTTGTTTCATTTTAGAAACAGGGTCTCACTATGTTGCTCAGTCTGGAGTGCAGTGGTTATTCACTGGTGAAGCCTTGACCTCCTGGGCTCAAGTGATCCTCTACCTCAGCTTCCTGAAGCTGGGAACACACACACACACACACACACTACTTCACCTGGCTCAGAGTAATGCTGGACCAAATATTTGGGCACCCTGTGGCTCAGTCAACTCGAAATGAAATGTGATGAAAGTAACCATCACAAATGTCTTCTGATTGTGGCCCACCCATGACTGATACATATGTCATACATTCAGATGGTTGTCCTACCTAGAATAATTGTCTTTCTGTTCTGTCCTTACCTCAGTAAGAGGTGTGTGTTTGTGCAGTGATCAAGGAACAGATTTTATAACCCAAGAAAACATCTGCCACCCCAATGGCCAGGTGAAGCTGGATCTAGGGAGATGGAGAGGAATCTTCCAGGCACTGCTCTCTTCTTTTATTCTTTCATTCACTTTTCTCAGGTCATCAGCTCTTCAGGAACTAAATAGGACTCACTCTTGGCACACAGGTCACCTTGTGATACATGTAGGTGCACATTCTTTCATAATATTTTACCTTAAAGTGAATGTTGAAAATAGCCATTGCCAGCATAAATCTTCAGACATTTCCAGAATGTTTCATTGGCCAGAGCCTCATTGGACGGCGTCTGGCTCCAGGGAGTCTGCTGCTGCATTCCTAGGCCCAGAGGTAAGGAGAATTCTCATATAGAGGCAGTGTCTGAATTTCAGATAAGACCTTGTCTATTGTGCATCAGCCATGGTCTTCTAGAAAATTATCAAAGCCCACCAAGCTGTATAAAATTTATTCCTAAGAATTCAAGGAGGCATGACTGCTGTTCCCTTCCCAATGCAGTCATTGTCACTTAAACTTCTCAGGTCTACAGTGGGTTTGATATAAAGTTGACCCTCCAACAATACAGGGGTTAGAGGTGCTGACCCCCTGCACAGTTGAAAATCTGCGTACAACTTTTAACACCCCCCAAATTTTACTACTAACAGCCTGCTGTTGACCGGAAGCCTTATTAATAACATAAATAATTGATATTTTATATATTATACATATCATACACTGCATTCTTCTAATAAAGTAAGCCAGAGGGGAAAAACTGTTACTACAATCATAAGGAAGAAAAACTATATTAAGTATTCATAAAGTGGGAGTAGACAGTCGTAAAGTTCTTATCCTTACTTTCTTCAAATTGAGTAGGCAGAGGGGGAGGAAGAGGGGTTAATCTTGCTGTCTCCGGGGTAGCAGAAGCCTAGGAAAATTCACACTAAGTGGACATACACAGTTCAAACTTGTGTTGTTCAAAGGTCAACTGTGCACACACACATGCATACACACAGACACACACGGATCCACGTGGATGGGAGGGGTCGGACTGGATCATCTCTGGGGTCTCCTCTAGCTCTAATCAATGCCTGACGTTTCTATTGTCAAAGTCTGAGCATCAACCACTGAATGTGCTTGGGGAGTAGAATGATTTGTTCTACACCAGAGTCTCCTTCTCAGGGACCCTAAAGAGCCATCTTGTTATCTCTTCCCTCTAGCTGGGATGTAACTTCTCCCTTTTACATCACACTGACTTTGGCCCCCATGGTTCTGTTTCTACTTTTCTTTGTCACTGCATTTTGTCTTCTGTCTGAAGACACTCCAATGGACCGTCTCAAATCCTATCATCTCCATCATGCTCGCTTTGATCTCTTGATTGTAATTAATTTCTGCCTTCCTTATCCATCCACTGGACCATCTTAGATCTGTCTGACTGTTACAGTTGCTGCACTATCTACCTATACAAAGACTAGACTGTTCATGGGTGACAAGAACTATGTTGATTTCTTTATTTCAATTTCCACTTAAAGCATTAAAGTGGTGCTTTTCATTGAGCTGATACTGAACGATTCAGTATTGAGTTGGAATCATATTTTTCTTTTCTTTTTTTTTCTTGATCTTCTCTAATAGGGATTAAGGATTTTTTTAGATCCTGGAATGAAAGTGGCCTTTAAACGACACCAGGAGAATGTGTGAACAGACTCAGGGTCACTAAATGTTCAGAGACAGTCCCCCAGCCTCAAGGAAGTTAGAAACCACCTTGAAAGGAGAGGAGAGCAGACCATCCAAATGGACATCCTTCAGAATGGACTAGTTCAGGCCAGCCTTTCTCATTTTGTGCAAAAAGTTGTTTACCAGTCTAGCAAATAATGTTGGCCCTCCCAGTAAGTGATTGCTAGATAAGAGGGTTAAATAGGATTCTTTCCCAACAGGAAAGAAAGAAAGAAAAGGTGAGGGTTTTTTTTTGTCCTAGGGGATATGTTTGCTAAATAATTAGGCTACTAGTGAGTTGAGTTGATGTTAGTGAATAATACAGGGTGTCTAAAAAGTCACCCCTAAAGTCACCACACATAAGGGAAAATAGCAAATGGTAGCTAAATGTACCTTTATTTACAAAATATTCTCTACATGTTGGCGACCTCTTTGTAAACATTGCAATTTTCCTTATGTTTGGTGATTTTGGAGGTGACTTTGGGGACACCTGTAGATTAAAGTTACATTACATAACAAGATGTTTAACCGTTCCCAATCTCAGTTTTTTCATTTGTCAAATAGGGTAGTAGTAACTTTTCAGTTGCTATGATAATTAGAGATAATATCTTGGCATAAGACCTGGCGTACAGTAGGCACTCAGTAAATGGTGGCCATTCACAGGTAAAATGGGGATGATATTAAAATATCAACTCAATTTGTTCTAGCAAATACTCCAAACATATTTCTTTTTGCATAATTTAAAAGTTGATATATACACAAGAATATGGGGAAAGGGGCAAGGGAGGGGAGGGGGAAGGATGACTAGAGAGAGGGTAATTGGTGGGTCCACACCTAGTTATATCTTAGAAGGGTACAGGTGAAGCTTACTAAATGCAGAATATAAATGTCTGAACACAATAACTAAGAAAATGTCATGAAGGCTACGTTAACCAGTTTGATGAAAATACTTCAGATGGTATATGAAACCAGCACATTGTACCTCATGATTGCATTAATGTACACAACTATGATTTAATAAAAAAATAAATAAAAATAAATAAGTAAAAGTTGATATAGAATAGTCATAAGTCCACATATTTTTCTAATTTGTAAATTTAATTATAAAGTAGAATTCTGATAACATTTTTTCCAGTGGTCACTAACAAAAAATATTGTTATTCATCACTAGTGGAGTCACTAAACTAGGTGTATTGATTTAAAAACATGAAAGTAAAACCAATTATGATCTTAAGAACTAGAGTAGGTCCCCGTATACTGATTATATTTAAAGCAAAATTGCTCTATGTTTTAATCCTTGCTCAGAAGCGAGCACCACTAGATATTGGTTACATGAATGGGGCATTTTTAACAAAATAGTTATATGCTTGGTTCATATGACACCATTAAAATGTGCTAGAATCCATTGTTTTCTCAAATGGTTCAGATCTGAATATGTTAATCTCAAAATGTAAAGAAAAAAACTTCATTGTACCAACGCTAATTAGATTTATAAAGATTATGTACATGAATCCTTTACCTCAGATGTGTTATTTGGCCAAACCTGCAGTGCTTCAGGACAGGATAGCTCCTCCTCTGAAAATGATCTTCAGGAAGGAAAATGTGTCTAATGTTAGGAGCTGAGCTCACATGGCAGCCGGTCAGCTAATGGATCCTATAATTAGCAGAGAGATGGGCTCTGCAGTTAAAGGAAGAAGCACAATAATGCTGCTAAAAATGCTCCTCCCTGTTTGGCTCTTCAGATAACAAATGGGCTGACACAGGACCATATGCATGTAGCTAAGAATACCTCGCAAAATAGCTGCGACAAGGTGCGCTGGCACACAATCGAAATAATAGACCATATATCTTGGCTGTCAGACCCCGATATGACAAAACTAAAATATCCTGTAGAGCTTTTCCAGTTACGAGGAGCATCAAGAAGAATGAAATGAAATCATTAACATTGCAGTGGAAGAAAATGCTCACCGAAATGTGAGAGCTGATAATTGAGTATGCAAATGAAGCTGTATACATGGCAACAATATCTGTCCTCAAAATAGTTCATTGTAACGGGGACCACTTGGTCTGTCCCAGTAAGACCAGATTCATCTGATTGTGCTCTTGATTTACTAACACTAGATATTTGGTTTTGAGTCACTCACTAACTTAGTAGCTGCATTACTTTGGGCAAGGACTCACATCATTATTCTGAGACTTAGTCTTCTCATCTATAAAATGGAATTAATAAAAATCAGTGGATACTGTGGAACTAGAATAAGATAACAAAAACAGTGTCTGACAGACACTACGCTCATCCTTTTTGTCTTGAATCTAAATTGAGTTGAAAATACAATAAGGAACCCAACATAAACATCTGTCAAGTTGGTCCAATCAGGGTGAAGCTTGGTAATTCTTTTGTTTGCTTGTAAGGCTGTGGAAACAGCTTTCTGCCCTGCGTGTGAATATGAAAGTACCCGCCATCAATACACAAAAGCCGGTTAATAGTTTCACAAACTTCCAACAAATATTTACAAACCTATTTTAAACATATATGTTGTACATGTACGTATATGTAACTATAGCCAAAAAATAAGCTACCAAAAAGAAAAAAACTAATATAACATGTGCGACACTATTTACAATAGCCAAGGTATGGTATCAACCTAAGACTGTGTCGATGGAAGAATGGATAAAGAAAGTGTGGTATATATACCCAGTAGAATAGGACTCAGCCATAAGAAAGAATGAAATCCTATCATTTGCAGGAACATACATTGAACTAAAGGTTATTATGTTCACTGATATAAGCCTAGCACCGAAAAGCAGATGTCACATGTTCTTGCTCATATGTAGGAGCTAAAATAGCTGAACTCATGGAGGTAGAAAGTAAAATGACAGTTACTAGAGTCTGGGAAGGAGCACAATGAACAGAGGTTGGTTAATGGTTCTAAACACATAAATGATAGAAGGAGTAAGTTCTAGTGTTTGATAGTTAAACACATAAATGATAGAAGGAGTAAGTTCTAGTGTTTGATAATGCAGGAGGGGGACTATAGTTAATAACGTGTTATGTATTTCAAAGTAGCTGGAAGATTCAAAACGTTCTCAACACAAATGACAAATGTTCTAAGTGTCCTAAAATACCCTAATTTGATCTTCAATTGCAGGTATGCATCAAAATATCACATGTACCCCATAAAGGTATATAATTATTATGTATTAATCAAAACGGTTATTAAAATATATAAGGTCTTTAATGAGACATGTAAACACTTAATTGAAAGTCATTAAATAAGACCTAAATGAAGACCTCACGTTAATAAATTAAAATGTCAATATAAAAATGTTTCACTTCTGGCAGCGCCTGTAGCTCAGTGGGTAGGACACCGGTCACATACACTGAGGCTGGTGGGTTTGAACCCAGCCTGGGCCTGCTAAACAACAATGGCAACTGCGACAAAAAAATAGCTGGGCATATAGAGGGCATTGTGGCCTGTAGTCCCAGTTACTTGGGAGGCTAAGACAAAAGAATTGCCTTAGTCCAAGAGTTTGAGGTTGCTGTGAGCTGTGAAACCATGGCACACTACCCAGGATGACAGATTGAGACTCTGTCTCCAAACAAACAAAAAAGTTTCACTTCTAATTTGTTGTATACTATCAATGAATTTGCAAGGAAAATTCTAATAAGGCTTTTCAAGAAACTTGATAGATTGAGTATGCCGGAAGTAGAGGCTGAGGCAGAGTTTGGGATGCTAGATGTTTACCAGAAAGCTGTGAAAGGAGCAAAGAGAAATAAAGATTAGTCAAAGGAAGAAGCTAAACTATGGTGCACCTTATCCAAATCTCAGCCAACCCCATGGGCAGCTCTGACACAAGAATTGCTGTTCAGAACATCCTTCTTCCAGCCAAAATGACTCTCCTCTCACTCTACCACCAGATACAGGGTGCTCCTGAAAGGCACAGCCTCATTTGAAATGGTTCTCTGAAGCTGAGGGTGACCTTAAAGGAACTGCATTCCTCTCAGCCAGCCAACAACTTCTTCCCTGAAGGAGGTCTATTATACAAGTTGATTCTAAAATTGATAGAGAAGACCAAGAATAGTCCAGAAACTCCTGAAAACAATTGGGAGGAGGAAGGGGAAGAGAAGAACGAAGAGGGAAGGGAAGGAATAAAGGGATTTGTCGTACAAGAAGCAACATTTTTTATTTTAAGTTACCTACATATTTATCTTTTTTATGTTCTTAATTGTTTTGAAAAGATCTAACTTTCCTTCTGCCATAATTTCCCTTTAGATTGAAAAATTTACAATGCAGATCTGCTGAGATAAATTGTCTCCACTATGATTTATGTGCTTTTATATTATAATATATTCTAGCTGGATATAGAAATCTATATTGACAGAGTTTTTTCACTTTCAGCATTTTAAAGATGTGTTATTATCTTTTTTTTTTTTTTTTTGAGACAGTGACTCAAGCTGTCACCCTGGATGGAGTGCCGTGGCATCACAGCTCACATCAACCTCCAATTCCTGGGCTCAAGCGAGTCTCCTGCCTCCACCTCCCGAGTAGCTGGGACTACAGGCGCCCACCACAATGCCTGGCCATTTTTTGTTGTACCCGTCATTGTTGTTTGGTGGGCCCGGGCTAGATTCGAACCCGCCTGCTCAGGTGTACGTGGCTGACGCTTTAGGCCATGGAGCCACAGGAGCCGAGCCAGATGTGTTATTATCTTTAAGCTTCTATTGTTTTTAATGAGAAGGCTGTGCTCTTCATTATGCTTATTTATGCTTATTTCCCTGAATGTAGTATCTTTTTATTCTGGCTACATTTAAGACTCAGGAATTTAATTAATGTGTGTCTAGGTTTGTTTTTCTTTGGGCTTGTCATGCTTGGGATTTGCTAACTTTTCACATCAGTAAATTGATAACTTTCGTCAAATTTGGAAAAACTCTGGGTATTACTTCTTCAAATATTTTCTGTCCTGATGTTTGGACCCTCTCCTCCTGGGCCTACAACTCCACATATATGAGTGTCATGAGCCATGGTGCATGAACCCTGGCTTGGTTTGAATGGCAACTGGGAAAAATAATCTGTTCCAGTTTGAAACACAAAGTCTAAGAATGCCTAGAGAAAGGCCAGTGGAAGGCCAGGACAATGAGCAAGTCTCTGGCTTCTTCAGAAGACTTTTATTGATTTCTAAAAGAAGTATGCAAAATGCAAAAATGCCACAGATAAGATCTTTTAAAAGAATCCTAAGTGCCAGGAAGATTGGATAGAGAGAGAAGCTGGGTAAAAGGTACCAGGTTGTTAACAAATGGCTGATGGTATATTTAGAAAGGGAGAGGGGGAAACAGTTCTATGCCCCGAGAGGAAGTAAGTCAGGTTTCCTAATCTAACTGTAGATCAGGAGTCCAAAGAACTTAGCCCATTGCACCTGTTGACTCTTGGTACAGTAGTCCGTCCTGTCCCTGAGCCTCTGGGCTCTTTTCTATCTTTTATAGTCTTGATAAGCCCCCAGGGATTGGGCAGGCTTCCCCTTGCCTCCAATACCCCCAGGATTGAGCAGGTGCCCTGCTGAGAAGTCAACTTCTCTACTTCCTACAGATTAGAATGCTTAATATTTGCCACATCACTGAGGTGTTTTTCCTTTTTTTCTGCTTTGTGAAGTTTCTCTTGCCTCTGTTTGGATAGTATTATGGGCTGAATCATGTGCCCCCCAAATGTACATGATGAGGTTCCAATCCTTAGCACCTCAGGATGTAATCATATTTAGGGATAATGACTTTAAAGGGTGATTAAGTTAAAATGAACACATGACAGGAGGGCCCTAATCTGACCTGACTGGTGTCCAAGAAGAGGAAAGAGACGCCAGGGTTATATGTACACAGAGTGAAGCCCACACGAAGAGGTGGCAAGAGGGTGGCCACCAACCTTGAGGGGCTTCTGAGGAAACTAATCCTACTGGCACCTTGATCTTGGACTTTGAGTCTCCAGAACTGTGGGAAAATACGTTTTTCTTGTGTGAGCCACCCAGCCTGTGGTGTTTTGCTGTGGCAGCCTTAGCAAAGTTGTACAGAATTCTTTCTGTCATCTGTTTAAGTTCACTGGTCTTTTCTTCTGTAATTTCTAATTCATTACAGCTGATGAGACAGCTCCTATAGGAATCAAGCACAGTAAAACACAATAACCCTGCAACCCTTCTAATTCCATCCATTTCTGAAAATGTGATCATTTTCATTTCAAATTTGGTATTACTAATTTCTAGAATTTCCATTTCTGCATTAACACTTCCCATTTTGATTTCTCATTATGTTCATGGACTTTTTTTCCTTTTTAAAACATCTTTGGACATATTTATAATGGCATTTTAAAGTCTTCATGTATTAAATCCATCGTTGGGTCATCTCACCGTCTCTGTAATTTTTTCTTTCCCAGTTATGGTTTACACCTTCTTGCTTCCTCACATATCAAATAAGTTTTACCACATGCTGCCCTTTCTTGACACAGAATTGAGAATCCCTTATCCAAAGTGCGTGGGGCCAGAGAGTTTCAGATTTTGGAATTTTAGAATATTTGCATTTACATGATGAAATATTTTAGGGATGGGATGAGACCCATGTCTAAACACAAAAATTCATTTATGTTTTATATACATCTCATGCACATAGCCTGGAGGTGATTTTAAATGATATTTTAAATAATTTCACTCATGTCAATTACTGTGTACATTGAGCCATCAGAAAGCAAAGGTGTCACTATCTCAGCCACCCATGTGGACAACCTGTGGTTGGTTGGTATCACTACCATTCCAGACTCCAAATTTATATGCCCTTGATAAGGAATCATTTCTTACATGTATTTGTACATAAATACTTAGCAAAAAAATATGACATGTTATTAATGCTGTGAAAAAAATGTGCTCGGGGTAACTAACCAGCACAGTACCAGCACCAACACATCGATACCAACTGTTAAAACAACGGTAACATCAAATAGTTGCACTGGGCAGGGTTTTGGTCTCCATCCACCATGCTGTGTTTTGATTAAAAAGACACTTTACACTGTATTTTATTTTTTAGGTGACAAGAAACATCAGAAGCAGTTGAGGGACCAGAAGGTGGTTCCTCTAGGGAAGCAGAGGCAAGCTGCTGGGTAGCTTTTTAAAAATGTTTCTTCCAGCATCATTTGCCTCATTAACAAGAGTTTTTGTCTTAGAAGTCTCTCTTTGGTTGTGTAAACCAACACGATTTCTTGTTGGTTACAAATGCGTGATGCTCTAGTCCCTCGAGAAGCTCATCACACATTTACACTGTGTCATCTGCAGGTGCTTTTTCTGTAGGGTTAGTGACGTCATCTTCATCATGACTCCTCACAATCTCCGTCATTCAAAAGCATTTTGGCTATTTCAATATTGGTTATTGAATAAACAACTGAAACCTCATTATCAATGTTAAAAATTTCTTCGATATCCCCTTCTTCTGGTTTACTCATGGGCTCTGAAGGTCTATTTTTTTTCACATGTAAGGAAGTCAGACATCATTTTGTTTTCTTCACCTGACATGTGGATCCTTTCAAAGTCACCACCCTGCCCATCACTATTACTGAACATAGTCGCAAGCCAGAGATTGTGCCAGGTACACATAACTGTGCCTTTAGTCACTGTTTTCCACACATTGGTGGCAGTACACGTGGCATCCTTCATGCTAACCTCCTTTTGGAAATTTTTTACACCTCACACATCACTGCTGCTGGCAGGCTGTTCCGGGAAGTGTTTTTATGTTTACTCTTCATTGATTGACGGATACGCTAGTCACAGATGAATTAAAGAAGTCACATCTGGGGGAAAGTACAAGGCACAAACATTCCTCTAGCTAAGAATTTCAGTAGGAGGATGAGCAGAACAGAGATGTCAAGGAATGACAAAATTTTGCGGTCATCATCCAGACTAGCTTTCCTGAAGTCAGCACCAGCCACTGATACAAATGTTTGTGAAACCAATCAGAAAGGATGTCCCTGGGGATCCAGGCCTTTGGTTAGGATGATAGTGAAGTGCTAAAAAATTCACCCCTTGAAAATACAGCAAGAACACAAGCTTTTGCTTATCATAGCACATTTACTCTTACAGCTGCCTGCTGCATTGTTACCGCATCCTTGCAGGGTTATTGTGTTTTGGTGTCCTTGATTCCTGTAGGAGCTGTCTCATCAGCTGTAATCAGCTTCTGTCTGGGGTAATAAAGGCCAAGATGGTGCTGTTTCCTCAGTATCGTAGACTTGTTCTGGCATCAGATCTTCATCAGCAGTGACCTTGGCAAACTTGTCAATGAATTTCTCTGCTGCTTTGTGATCAGCAGATGCTTCACCACAAATCTTTACAAATTTAATGCTGCGTCTTTTCTTAAATTTCTGTAATGAGCCAGTTGAATACTCACAGTGCCCTTCAATCCTCAGCTTGTTGGGACTGATCTTTGTTTGTTTCATGATCCACATACCATCGAGTGGCACGCGTTCACCAAGATACAAATGGACCCACTCTTCCAATGCACAACCGAGATCTTTACTTCAGTGTCATGCAGTATTTTTTCATCACTCTCAGCATAGAACTTGAACAGTTTATCCCTCTGTTCCTTGGGTCATATATGGTAGTCGTTCCAACACCACATTCTTCTGTAAGACATTTCACATGTACACCACTGCCTGGTTCTATTAGCTTTACTTTCTGTGCTACAGATAAACATAAAAGCTTCCTCTTTTTTCTTATTACTATTTCCATAGGGGTATCTGTAGGTCTTTTCGACATTGTCTTTGCATCATGGAGCAGAAGAAAAAAACTAGTACCTAAAAAACATAGGTCTTGGCCTCTTGTGGGACATAGTGGAGAACTTGGCATTGGTGCATTTAGCGTGTACTTGCAAAGGGTACTTGGGGCATGCAGGCAAAACTACAATGCAGCCAAAGGGGGCTTTTTGGCCTTGGAGATACTGAATAAACTGTGCATTGTGCACCTACATTGTGACCGTGACTTAATAAATGACATGAAGTCATGTGTGAAATTAACCACTTGTGGTGTCACATGTTGCTCAAAAAGTTTTGAATTTCGGAGCACTTTGGATTTTTAATTTTCAGATTTAGGACTCTCAACAACATAGTTGTTGGATTTTGTTGTCTCTCTTTAAAGAATGTTGAGCTTTGTTCTTGTAAGAAGTTAGCTGGAAGATCAATCTTATAAGCCCTAGGTAGGTATCATTTAAATGGAAAAGTGAGGCAAATTGACTATCAATTGTATTCATATGATTTCAGAAAGGCCAGGCACAGTGACCCATTACGCCTGTAATCCTAACACTCTGGGCTGCCAAATCTGGTGGCTTGCTTGACATCAGGAGTTTGAGACCAGCCTGAGGTACAGCAAGACCCTGTTTCTAAAAATATCCACATGTGGTGGTGGGCACCTGTAGTGCCAGGTACTCAGGAGGCTGAGGTAAGAGGATCATGTAAGCCCAGGAGTTTGAGGTTGCTGTGAGCTATGACATCACGGCACTCAAGCAAGGGTAACAAAGTGAGATTCCATCTCAAAAAAAAAAAAAAAAAGATTTCAGAGTAAAACTAGATTTTTCTTTTTTTGAGAGGGTCTTGCTTGGTTTCCCAGACTAGAGTGCAGTGGCATCATCATAGCTTACTGTAGTCAGTAAGCTCCTGGGCTCAAATGATGCTCCTGCCTCAGTCTCCTGAGGACCGAGGACTTACAGACACACACCACCGTGCCCAAGAAGTTTTTTTTATTTCATATAGAGACGGGTTATTGTTCTTGCTCAAGCTAGCCTCAAACTTCTGACCTCAAGCATTTCTCCACCTTGGTCACCAGAGTACAAGGATTACAGGCCTGAGCCACCGCACCCAGTCTATTGTAGCCTTTCTGCCTTAACCCTTTCTCTTCTTATCTCCCTGCAAGCTGATCAGTATCCAGTGTTATTTGCACATATTGAAATAGTTTCCTCTTCTTCACAAACATTTTCTCCTTTACTTCTTTGTTTCTAATACCGTGCTTCATTTCCTCTTTTTAAAGATACACTTCTTTTTTTTTTTTTAAGAGACAGAGTCTCACTTTGTCACCCTCGGTAGAATGCCAAGGCATCACAGCTCACAGCAACCTCCAGGTCTTGGGCTTAGGCGATTCTCTTGCCTCTGCCTCCTGAGTAGCTGGGCCTATAGGTGCCTGCCACAACACCTGGCTATTTTGTTGTTGTTGTTGCAGTTTGGCCAGGGCCAGGTTTGAACCCACCACCCTCAGTCTATGGGGCCGGCACCATACTCACTGAGCCACAGGTGCCACCCAAGATACATGAGGTATTTTTTTCTACCTCAAATACAAGTGGTTCTTAACGAGGAGGAAGGGAGGTGGAATGTCATCCCCCCAAAACATCTGGCAATGTCTCCACATCTTTTTGGTTATCACAGCTGGTGGAAGAGTGCCCCTGATACTGACTGATTAGAGACCAGGAGTGCTGCTAAAAATCCTACGATCTGCAAGACAGTCACCCACAACCAAGAATCATAAGGCCCCAAATGTCAATATTGCTCAGGTTGGGAGATCTTTTCATATCCACAGGCAGAGTGCCTTTAGAAACATTTGGAAACAGGAGGAACTACAAGCATTATTTGGGTGGTTACAGTGACTAGATGGCTGGGAGTGCCATTGACATTCATATTGGGAGCTATTTAGCCTGCTTTGTGTTACTTGAGTTTCAAGGATCTGTGGATTAATACCATTCATCAGTTTTGGAATGATATTATCTTGACATTATCTCTTTAGACATTTCTTTTGTCCTCCAGTCCTGGGAATCAAATTTCATATACGTATATTGTCACACAGATGTCAGATGCGCTATTCCAATTCTGTCCCTCTCTCACCCTTTGTGTTTCAGTTCGAGTCTATTCTATTGACCCGCATGAAGGTTTGTTAACATTTTCCTCTGATCCAGACTACTACTCTGGATCCAGACTACTTTCAAGCTCATCTGGTGACTTTTTAATTTCTGGTCTCACATTTTTCACTTTTGCTTTTTTCTTTTCTTCTTTTGTATCGTTATCATCTCTCTGCTGAAATTGCCTTTTCTTTCATGTTTTCTATCTTTTCTAATACATAAGCAGCGTTTTTATCATAGTTCATTTAAAATCTCTGTCTGACAATTTTGTAGATGAGGTGAATCCGGACCTCGTTGCAGCTTTATTTTGATCAAGGTTACTACTAACAATAAATAATTTGAAAATAGTATTAACTATTTCCTTCCTTTCAGCAGATTTGGGATTTAAGTGCTAGAGAGATCAGCACTTTATCAGAGATCTTCATAGTTTATATTGGAGCTGTCAGCATCCAAATGGTGAGAGATCTCACTCTGTCAGCTTTTCAGTTCAGTGTGTATGTGTGTGTGTGTGGGGGGGTTCTTTTTCACTTCGCTCCCATCCTCAGTTTTTTAGAGTTTTAGGGGATCTCTTTCCTTATGGCCTAGAGGATTGCTATCTTATACTCTGTAAAGTTCTCTAAAACTCTAATCTTAAAGTGCCTGTAAATGGTTGCTGGATTTCTTCCAGCTTTTCTGTTCCACTCTGTCATCAGTTGCTGAAAGCTCAGTTTGCCTCATATGCTTTCAGCTCTCCTGTCTCATCCACAGCCATCAGGAGCTGGATGCCTAGAGAGCCTTAGATGAATTTTTCTCTTGCTCTGACCTCATCTTCAGTTGGCTTGATCTTCAGCTGCCTTGAACTTGGGGTGATCCCATGTATATCAGAATAAATTTATCTTATGTCTTTTTCCCTGTCTTCAGCCTTCAACAAACCTTACCAGTGAACTTCACAAAGACCCATGAGAAAGCTTTGGTAGGTGTGTGCCGAATTCACTTGATGGCTGCATCTCCTCAGGATCCCCTTCTGTCACATCTGCTCATACTTGTCATTAAATCTGCTAAGAATTCAGCTGCAGCCCTTTTCCTCTTGCTCCTCTGTTAGGGATAAGAGCAGCCCTGGTTCTCTTTTCTCCTAGTTAGATCCTGTCTCTTTGGGGATTTTGGTTCTTTTAGGTTTGTTTGCATCCCTCAGCTTGCTCATGAAATAAAAAAATAAGATTTTTGTAGTTTTTCTAGCTTGACTTGGTTATTACGGTGTTGTTACAGTCTATTGTGACTTTGCGTGCCCTAATTGGAAGCAGACATTGAGCTGGAATTATCTTGAAGGCGTCCTTTCTCCTCATCTCTGGCTCTCAATAGTCTAACAATTTTCCCCTTAATGGGATCCTCATGACTCTAGTTGGAATGAATCCTCATCACTTCATAATAAGCCTCAAAATATGGGCTTGGTCTCGATGATGGTCTCTCTCATGACAAACACATCCTCCTCCAATCCCTTATCATGCCCGTGCTTTCCACTGGTCCCTTGCTGATATGGTTTCCTCAGCTGCATCACATCTAAATATGTCAGTCTATAGACTGGGCCCACCCCCTTCATATCATTTTTTTTCAGAAATCATGTTCCAACATTTATGGTGATATTGGGTAGTTTGTAGTATATCGGGGAGGGCTGAAGAGCCGTGCTTATAGTCTACACAAGCAAGAAAACTCTACTGTAGCAAGCTAGTGGGAATACCATGCTTAGTCCCACTATAAAATAAATGCATCTTGTGCAGCCAATACCATCGACTCTGATACTGGACATTGCCTCTGCAAACCCCTTATGGCTATTTTCACTTCACTGCCTCCCATGGCCAGAATTGACCCTAGATAGTATCCATTTATTCTTGCAATAAATATTTACTAAACACCTACCATATGACCATCTCTCTTCTAAGGACTGTGGAAACACCAATAAACACCAAGGCTCCTACCACTGTAGAGTTCACATTCTAGCTGGGTAAACCACTCATCCAGTGTGCCTAGGACTCTCCCAGTTTAGTACTAAAAGTCTTGCATCCTGTGAAACTCCTAAGTTCAGTAGAAATATGGAGGAAGAGAGTTCTAGGCAAAGGGAACAGCAATAAACTTGAAATGAGCAAGCCTTATTACTGGAGGAATAGCAAGTACCAAGTGTGGTTTGGTTCATGGAGAGAGATTTAGGCAAGTTAGTACATCTCGAAGTTTCATTTTTTTTCATTAGTAATTTGTGAAAAACAGGCAATATTTTGCTAGCACCTGCAGAGGATCCAAAAAGTTGGTCTATTCAATCACACAAAAGGTTCTTTGAAGAGATTAAGTTTATAATTCAAGTATCCCTTTGGCTATTTCAGCAGAAGCCAGAACAGAGATAAATTTTCCCGGAAGGATCTATGGAAATTGCTTGTCTGATGGAGTGAATCCCTGTGACACACGGAAGAGACTCATGATGCTCTTGAGAATATAATACCGTCAGAAACACTGCCAGATGGGCCTGAAAGGAACAAAGAGAGAACAAAATAAAAGAAGGCTATCAAATTCTTTTTCTTTTTCTTTTTGTTTGAGACACTCTGTCACCTTCAGGTCGAGTGTGGTGATATCATAGCTCACAGCACCCTCAAACTCTTGGGCTTAAGAGATCCCCTTGCTTCAACTTTCCCAGTAGCTAGGACTATAGGTGCCTGCCATAACATGGCTAGTTTTTCTATTTTTGGTAGAGATGGCGCATTGCTCTTGCTCAGGCTGGTCTAAAACTCCTGGGTTCAAACAATCCACCTGTTTCAGCCTCCCAGAGAGTTGGGATTACAGGCATGAGCCACGGTACCAGCCAGACTCCTCAAATTCTACAGATTGACAAACTACTAAGCTGATAGACTACTGAGACTGATAAACTGGCTGATAAAAGTACTAAGTTACAAACATGTTTACCCTTCATAAAAGGTAAAGATGATCCAGAGAACAGAGCAATAAGCCCAGAAAGTGAGTCATTTCTCAGAACACTAGTGAAATACTTAAGTTCTCACAGTTTTTATAAAATGAAAATAAGATATAAATACAGTGTCAAAGTCAGAAAAATAATTTTAGCATTAGCTAGAATAGATATAATACATTTATATTATAATACATGTAGATATTACAAAATCTGGAAACTAAAGTTCTCAATTTCACAATGTAAGATACACTCTGCCTTATAAAAATCTTACACTTCTTTCTCCATAGTTTAATGTGTGACATATGTTTACCAAAGCATAAAAAGCTGTCTAGTTAGTATTCTATTATGCTTATTTAATAAGCAAATTATTTATTTTATTTACAAGAGGACACATACTTTTCAAGTTTCAGTAGGCCACTGCTCTCCTGCCATCTTCAGTTTATCTGGGTAGGGTATGAACCTTGCTTGTACAAATTCACACTTCCTGTAACTCAATGAAGGTGACCCGGGGCTCAAGCAAACTTGGAAGAAATCTTGTCCACTTCCAGTTATAACCTTAAGCAGAATGATTTTTAAATAGCTTTAAAATGACTCCTAGATATTCAGCAGAAAGAGACACACTCAAGGACTACCTGAAAGAACCAAGCAAGAAAACTAATTTTAAAGATAATTTTCGGCAGCTGGATCTTATGTTAGTTGGCGCTCTTTTATTATGAACCTTGGTGGCACCTGTAACTCTGTGGGTAGGGTGCCAGCTACATACACCCAGGCTGGTGGGTTCTAACCTGGTCTGAGCCTGCTAAACAACAATGACAACAACAAAATAGCCGAGTGTTGTGGTGGGCACCTGTACTCCCAGCTACTTGGGAGTCTGAGGCAAGAGAATTGCTCAAGCCCAAGAGTTTGAGGTTACTGTGAGCTGTGACACCATAGCACTCTACTGAAGGCAACATAGTGAGACTCTGTCTTAAAAAAAAAAAATGATCCTCAAAAGCAGTGGTTCTCAACCTTCCTAATGCCGCAGCCTTTAAATATAGTTCCTGTGGGTCGCAACCCACAGGTTTAGAACTGCTGCTCAAAAGCCAGCTTAAAAAAGAACACTCTAGTATAATTAACTACTTAATTAATTAATGTTTACAATACAAATTAACATAAAATAAACCTAAATGTCTAAGACTGGTAATAACTACCAGGCTGTTTCTTATCACATGGAAAATAAAACCAACATCTTCCCAAAGATGCTTTTGTAATATATTCCTTTCAACCAGAGCTGCCATTTTTTCAGTAATTCACCAAAATGACGAATGCGAAGAGAAAGAGAAGAGGCACCCGATACATGTTCCCTGGGCCTTTTAGAAAACATGGAGTTGTTCCTTTGGCCACATACATGTGAATCTACAAGAAAGGCGATATTGTAGACAACGAGGGAATGGTGCTGTTCTAAAGGGGATGCCCCCCCAAATGTTACCATGGCAAAACTGAAGGATTCTACAGTGTCACCACCCAGCATGCTGTTGGCATTGTTATAAACAAACCAGTTAAGGGCAGGATTCTTGCCAAGAGGATTAATGTGCACACTGAGCATATTAAGCACTCTAAGAGCTGAGATTGCTTGTTTTGGTGTATGCTCCAAAGTCATAGTTATGTCATCCTAACTCCTCTGTAATAAGACAGAATCTTGATCATTGATAAACTTTGAAAAACCTGAAACACTGTGTTACTCCAATCCAAAGCCATAGTACCAGCCAAAGGAAAGAGGCTTGTGCCTTATACTATGCAAGATATGTTAACAAGGGAGAGAAGTATAATGAAGATAAAATAAATTCAAATATACTTTCCAAGGACTAAAATAGAACCTCTCCAAAAGACGGAAAATATTTATCTCATGGAAAGTCAGTGGTCCATGGCATTACCTACTTTATGGGGTTGAGGAAATAACTCTAGTTTATTTTAATGTACCATGTAATCTGGCTCATTTCCCATATTGTTCTGTGATCTTAACCGTGCAATTAAATCAAAGGCGAACTTGGGCCAGTGTTTCAAATGTCATCTTGATACAACCTTTCACATTTCCATGCTCATCTCAGTCATTTGCTTTTTCTTTTTTTCTCCCTTTCTTTTGTAAAGTTGAGCAACGATAATACAATCAGTAAAAGTGCACAAAAGTGTAAGAAACAAGTTACCACAGTACTCAAAGTCCCTGGATTTGTTCGAGTTGGAAGACAGATTCCTGATTTTTGAAAGCATGGTTTCCAGTGTGCTGATATGGGTGGTGTTTTACTTGGATTATTTCCTGTCGGTAAACACTGCCCTTTCAATTACTTCTCCTTTTATGCTGGTTCTCCCTAAACTGTCCAGACATTTTATACTCCTGTATTTGGTTGGGGTTCTCTTTCTTTCTGTCTCCCGTTCCCAGCCTCCACAATGGATTGTACTGCAAAGTTTTTGGTATCCAGGTTACAGCTGACACGGGTCTGGCTTTATTATGTGTAGAAGGTAATTTTCAACAAGGGAATTCCGGTTTGTGTTTGCACATAACAGTTCTGCTTAGGAACACACCGAGTCAGCGAGTGTCCTGTGATGCGTCTTAGCTGCACGGTGTTTGGGTACAATTAACCCTTGGCAGAATGGGCAGAATGGGCACCACAAAATCAAAAGTGACTTTTGGGAATGCGGTCGTGTACCTGACAGACTGTGACCTTGGCCACAGCTATGTCTTTGTAAAGTAAGGGGAAAACCATCATGACTTCTAAAGCCCCCTACTGGGCATTTCTATTTTAGAGACCTTCTTCAGCCATAAGGCGGACTGAAAGAAAATCAAGAAATGGTACTTCCGGGCAGCTCCTGTGGCTCAGCGAGTAGGGCGCCGGCCCCATATACCGAAGGTGGTGGGTTCAAGCCCGGCCTCGGCCGAACTGTAAAACAAAAAAATAGCCAGGCGCTGTGGCGGGCACCTGTAGTCCCAGCTACTCGGGAGGCTGAGGCAAGAGAATCGCTTAAGCCCAAGAGCTGGAGGTTGCTGTGAGCTGTGTGAAGCCACGCCATCTCTACCCAGGGCGATAAAGTGAGACTCTGCCTCTACAGAAAAAAAAAAAAAGAAATGGTGCTTCCGAGGTGTAAAGACAACGACTGTGCCTAACCATCCCCAAACTTTTCCCTAAGTATCTGCTGTAATTAAGTCCAAGCCTTTTCAGCCATTTGTCTATTGTTATCATTTGACCACTAGACTGATGATGGTCAGAATGGTCAAAGGCTGATGTCTTTATGGGAGTAGTCAGGTGATTTGACAGAATTTCCAACTTTACTTTTAGTACTTTAAAAAATAATTGACTTTAGAGCTGGAAGCCAGCAATGCACAGGATATAGTCCTTTAAACAGTAATACTAAAGCGGGTATTCCTATCAGATGTAACTGGAAAGATATATTTTTGAAAGATCGCTTTTTATCAGTTCCTGGCCTTAGAATGTCCTGCTATATCAAGACTGAAAATGTATTTGCATTAAACGCAAAATAATTTTATTTTAAAGAAAAGAGCTGGCATCATTTGTTCTCTTCATCAACATAAACTGCAGCCCCAAATCATTTCCCATCCTCAATTACAAGACTCAGGACGTGGTCCAGCTCTAATTGACTCCAGGCGTATATATTTTTGTTATTTAAAAGACAATTTAATCCACTGCCATGTGTTTACTGTGGTGGTTCTCTGATCTTGGCTCCAAGGGTCCATCCCTCTGTCCCAGGAACCCTGAAACTCACTCTTTGCTCCCATTTCCATGGATTTCACTAGCTTAATCTTCTTTTCTGAGCAGCATTTATTCTTCTACAGTTTTTCTCTCCAGCATCTCTTTCTGTAATCACAGGAAGTATTCACGCTTGATTGAAATAATGAAGTCAGCTTTAACACTAGATCAAAAATATCAGAAAGGAGCTACCAATTTCATGGTTCACAAAATAATGGTATCAATCTGGACGGTTTAAGAGATACCAGAATCTTCTGACCTAAATGCAAACTCCATTGGCTTTGAAATAATTTGACTCATATCTGATGATGGAGGAGCCAGACGGAGGTTTTGCTTAGACTTTTCCAGGCCAATGACCATCATCACTGACTTTCATTCTTAAAGGAGTCAGATGTGGAGTATTTAAGAAAGCACTCATTTGAATGCTAGAGGATTTGAGATTGTTTTCTGGGGAAAAAAATGCCCACATCCAATTTTTAAGGGTTTATGCTGCTCACTTTTGTGCAGAAATAGGATGACTCTTTATTAATTTCAGCAGGATAGGCTCAGTGCCTATAGCTCAGCATCTAGGGACGCCAGCCACATAAACCAGGGCTGGCAGATTCAAACCCAGCCCAGGGCTGCCAAACAACAATGGCAACTACAACAAAAAAATAGCCGGGTGTTGTGGCAGGGACCTTTAGTCTCAGCTACTTGGGAGGCTGAGACAAGAGAATCGCTTAAGGCCCAGAGTTTGAGGCTGCTGTGAGCTGTGATGCTACAGCACTCTACCAAGGGCAACATAGTGAGACTCTGTCTCAAAAAGAAATTCAACAGGATATTCATTTTCCCCACAATAAGCAATAAAACAACCACTGTTTGTTGCTTCTCTTGAGTCTGGGGCCAGTGCTGTGGTTCTGCTAATCTGGGCTGGACTTGCTCATGTGTCTTTGGTCAGCAGGCAGGTCAACATGGAACCCAGTGAGTCTAGGATGGCTTCAGCTGATGACTCCGTTTCTCTAGAAATATGCAGACATTTTTCTAGTCTCTACTTTGTCAGATTTGCTCTTGTCCCAATGGTCAATACAAGTACCAAGGCCAATCCCACAAGCAGTGTGAGAGGACACTGCTAAAAGGTATATAGACAGGGACGTGAAAAGATGGGGCTTTTAAAGCAAGTAACCTACCACCTTTACCCAGGTACAACTAGAGCATGGTGGGTGGCCAGGCTGGAGAAAAGGAGGCACTTTTTTGTGTTACTGTTATGTGAGGATGCAAGGCAGGAAGTGCCATGGAAGTAGAGTCCAAGGTTGCTGAATTATAAACCTGAAAGTCCAAAACTGATTGAGTTGGTCAGACAAGAGATCAAGGGCAAAATTGAGGTGCACCTTTATAAAGGGGAGATCAAAGAAACAGAAAACCTGGAAGTATTGGTAGACTCGAGACACTTTACCTTGGCTTTGACCCAAGTTTGGAAGAATCTGGATGCAAAATCGTTGCATATTTAAGGACATAGAGGATATAAACTGTATCAAACTGTTATTAAAAGATTCCAGCACCTACGGGGAGTAGAGGTTTTGAAATTTCTTCACAAGGAAGTTTTGTTTGTGTTTTGTGTTTTTTGCTTTAAAGAAGTAGTTGCTACTATAATATTTTATACATCTTGAATATATGCTCCAAGAACAAATTCCCATCAGAGCTAAGGAATGGTAAATCCATTTGCTTCGACGTGAATTAAGAGGCTTTCTTTTGCTAGCGTTGTCATAGCACTTCTATAATCCAGTGGATTTTCGTCTTTGCCTTGGTTGCTAGGAAGGGTTAAGTTTCATGGACTACTGAGAAGACATGTTAGGTCAGAGCCTTTGGACATGGTTTTTCTACTCTTTTCTTCTTTGTCTCTCATCTTTTATTTTGTACTATATTGAGTGTTACTATATTCCTGGTGTTTTTAGAGACAGTCATAAAAATTGCAGTGGGATCATGGCCCCCATGTTCATTTGAGAGTCTTTTGAGATTCTGGCTCTCTAACTTGTTGTTTCTCAAAGAGAGAGGGCAGAGCAGGAATATTCTCATATTCCACGTGGGTTTAATTGGTTCCCACCAGAATCTCAGCTTGGGGGAATTGACGTGCAGAACTAGGAAACCAGGCTTCCTGGAGGCTGGCTGTTCCCACATTTCAGGAGTGCGATTAAAGGGGTGATGTCTTCATAAAAGTCTCCTTCTCCAGTGTCACACTTCCTCCTCGGGTTGCGCCCACTGTGATATAGTCGGGATTGCACCCTCAGGTTGCCAGATTTGGCAAATAAAAAAACAAGATGCCCAGTTAATTTTGAATGTTAGATAAATGATGAGTTATTTTTAGTATGTGTCCCAAATATTGCACACTTATGCTAAGAAAACTTCATTGTTTTTTAACTGAAATTTAAATTTATCTGGGCATCTTATAATTTTTTCTGGCAATCTAACTGTATAACATAAATATGAATAGAGTCAAACATCTATATTCTGAAATTTCAAAGACTGCTTTGATTCTGTGCTGACTTCCCTGTAGCCAGTTTTTAATCACACAATGGGGTTCCCTTACAAGGTACACAGTAGATGATTTTTTCCTAGTTACATTTTTTTTATTTTATTTTTGTAAGACAGAATTTATTCACAGAAAAGAAAGAAAAGAATACAGAAAACATTAAGGCATCTGTTAGAGGGAGAAAATTCTAGTGGGGAGAGAGAAGCTCTCTCCGTTTCTCTCCCAGTCTTTCCC
>CAUYON010073857.1:0-62263 GCA_963573935.1 Arctocebus calabarensis | reverse complement strand
GTTCAAACCTGGCCTCGCCGAACTGCAAAACAGAAAAATAGCCGGGCATTGTGGCGGGTGCCTGTAGTCCCAGCTACTCGGGAGGCTGAGGCAAGAGAATCGCCTAAGCCCAGGAGTTGGAGGTTGCTGTGAGCTGTGTGATGCCACAGCACTCTGCTGAGGGCGATAAAGTGAGACTCTGTCTCCACAAATAAATAAATCTGGAGGCATATTACCAGATTTCAGGTTATACTACAAAGCTATAATGATCAAAACGGCATGGTACGGGCACAAAAATAGACACATAGATCTATGGAATAGAAAATCTAGACATGACTCCAGCCATATATCCCTCATTCGATCTTTGATAAGTCTTAACAAAACATGTACTGGGGAAAATAAGTCTTAACAAAACATGCACTGGGGAAAAGAATCCCTATTTAACAAATAGTGCCGGGAGAACTGGTTAGCCACATGTAGAAGACTAATACTGGACCCACACCAGTTACCACTAACTAAATTGATGCTCACTGGATAAAAGATTTAAATTTAAGACACAAAACTATAAAAATACTAAAAGAGAGTGCAGGGAAAACACTTGAAGATTTTGGCCTGGGAAAATATTTTACGAGGAAGACCCTCCTGCCAATTGCAGTAACACCAAAAATAAATAACTGGGATTTGATCAAGCTTAAAAGCATCTACACAGCTAAGGGCACTACAACCAAAGCAGACAACCTTCAGAATTTTCTTCAGGAAGAAGATTTTTGCATGTTATGATTCCAACAAAGGTCTGATAACTAAGATCTACAGAAAACTCAAATTAATCAATAAGAAAAGAGCAAATAACCCCGTATATAAATGGACAAGAGACTTGAACAGATGGACAGTGCCTGTGGCTCAGCAGGTAGGGTGCCAGCCCCATATACCACAGGTGGTGGGTTCAAACCAGGCCCCAGCAGAACTGCAACAAAAAGGCTCGGCACCTGTGCCTCAACGGGCTAAGGTGCCAGCCACATACACCAGAGCTGGCAGGTTTGAATCCAGCCTGGGCGCCCGCCAAACAACAATGATGGCTGCAACCAAAAAATGGCCAGCGTTGTGGTGGGTGCCTGTGGTCCCAGCTACTTGGGAGGCAGAGGCAGGAGACTTGCTTGAGCTCAGGAATTGGAGGTTGCTGTGAGCTGTGATGCCACAGCACTCTATCCAGGGTGACAGCTTGAGGCTCTGTCTTAAAAGAAAACAGAACTGCAACAAAAAACTAACTGGGGCTCGGCACCTGTGGCTCAGTGGGCTAAGGCGCCAGCCACGTATACCTGAGCTGGCGAGTTCGAATCCAGACCCGCCGACCAAACAACAATGACAGCTGCAACCAAAAAATGGCCAGGCGTTGTGGCAGGCGCCTGTGGTCCCAGCTAGTTGGGAGGCGGAGGCAAGAGACTCGCTTAAGCCCAGGAATTGGGGGTTGCTGTGAGCTGTGATGCCACAGCACTCTATCCAGGGTGACAGCTTGAGGCTCTGTCTCAAAAAAAAAAAAAAAAAAAAAAAACTGGGCGTTGTGGCAGGCACCTGTAGTTCCAGCTACGCAGGAGGCTGAGGCAAGAGAATTGCGTAAGCCCAGAGTTGGAGGTTGCTGTGAGCAGTGTGACTGCCATGGCACTCCACCGAGAACGATAAAGTGAGACTCTGTCTCTACCAAAAAAAAAAGAGACTTGAACAGAAACTCCTCTGAAGATGACAGACTAATGGCCAACAAACACATGAAAAAATGCTGATCGTCTTTTAGCATCAGAGAAATGCAAATCAAAACCACTTTGAGATACCACCTAACTCCAGTGAGATTAGCCCACATCACAAAGTCCCAAAACTACAAAACTTGTTATGGATATAGAGGGACAGGAACACTTCTATACTGCTGGTGGGATTGCAAACTAATACAACTTTTATGGAAAGAAGTATGGAGAATCCTCAAAGAACTAAAAGTTGACATTACGGCTTGGCACCCATAGCTCAGTGGTTAGGGCACTGGACAGGTAACCAGGGCTGGCAGGTTCAAACCCCACGTAAGCCTGCTAAACAACAATGACAACTGCAACAACAAGAAAAAAGGCCAGGTGTTGTGGCTTGTGCCTGTAGTCACAGCTACTTGGGAGGCTGAGGCAAAAGAAATCACTTAAGCCCAAGAGTTTGAGGTTGCTGTAAGCTGTGACACCACAGCACTCTACCTAGGGCGACATAGTAAGCCTGTCTCCAAAAAAGAAAAAGTTGACATTCCATTTGATCTCATAATTTCATTACTAGGTATCTACCACAGAAGAACAAAAGTCATTTTACCACAAAGACACTTGCACCAGAATGTTTAATACAACCCAATTCATAATTGCCAAGTTGTTGAAGAAACCCAAATGCCCATCAACCCATGAATAGATTAACAAATTGTGGTGTATGTATACCGTAAAATACTATTCAGCCATAAAAAGATGGGAGACTTTACATCTTTTATGGTTACCTGGAGTTGGAACACATTCTTCTTAGTAAAGTATCTCAAGAATACTCACTTGCAAAAGTATTCATTGTACTCAATACTACTATGAAACTAATAATATAAATACTTACATACTTATACAAATATAGTCTGGCAAGGGGGAAGAGTAAGAAAGAGGGAGGAAAAGGGGGAGGTTTATTGGTGGGAGGGAGGAAGGCATTTGGTGGGATCTCACCTAATGTGCACAATGCAAGGGTATATTTCAAAATAATTAAGAGCAAATTTTAAATGTCTTACCACAAAAATAAGTAAGTTAGGTGATGGCTATGCTAATCAGTTTGATTTAAGTATTCCACATTGTATATCAAATCATCACATTGTATCCCATAAATGTATACAGTTATGATTTTAATTAAAAATAGAAAAGCATTACTTTGACATTCATTATTTAAAATATCTTTGAAATTTTTACTCCAAATTGTCCTATAAGTTAGCTTATACACCACTGAAAATTTCTGTAAGTTTGAACAAATCCCCTAACTTAATGAGATTTATTTTCTTCACTTGCAAAATGATATTGATAATAGTGATATATTATCCATGAACATGACAACATTTAAATTAAGTTTCTTATTCAAGAATTAATTTTAAAAATTTAAAATGTAAATATAACAAATTCTCCTTATTTGGAGATTTTCTTTAGGAATTTCTTCAGAAAAAAATGTATTTATTCTTAGGACAATCTCCAGGCAAGAACAGATGAATGAAGAAATAAGTAAACATGAACCCCTTAAACAGCAACCTTAAAACCAGACAAATATGTCAAATGGCAAAACAATTATGTCATTGCTCTGGAAATCAACCTCAGAGGCATTCATGTTTAAAGAACAGCTGTACTTCAGGTAAGAAGAGGGGGACTGCATGGTGTTCTAGTGTGGGGCTAGGCCACAGCTCAGTCCACAAGCAGGTTTCACTAAGGTAGACAGACCATGATGACTAGCAGCTTCTCTGTCACCATTTAAAGAGGCTCATTTCATTGGAAGAGGTGGGCAACACTTATACCCAGGGGCACTGAAAATTGAAGTGACTTTTTGAAGGCTCACCAACTGGAAGGGGAGGGAGTCAACAGTGTCTCCATTAGCCTAAGGTTGTGGTCTAGATTGAGATAAAGATGTTTCTAGCCAAAGGCAACAGAGATGAAGAGTCCCCTGATACTCACAGCCTCCTAGCTAATCCTGATGATACACATATGAGCACTGGAGGTTCAAAAGCAGTTATCCAAAAGTGAAACCCAGGCAAACTTGAAAACAGCCTCAACTTTGAAAATGTTCATTTTTAAACCCACAAAAAGACTGTTCAGTAGAGGATGGATGTCTTACTCATTTGCAGTATTTAAGCACAATACCTCCATCCATTAGTTGCCTGACCCCTAGGCTATACTTAGAAAACCAGACTTAAAAATAAAATCAAGAATTTTTTTAAAAAGCCTCTAGTCCCAGCTAATTGGGAGCCTAGGGCAAGAGTGAGAGGTTGAGTCCAAGAGTAGGCGTTTGCTGTGAGCTGTGACGCCACAGCACTCTACCAAGGGCAACATAGTGAGACTCTGCCCCAAAAAATAATAATAATCATCATCATAATTATAATAATTTTAAAAGTCAACAACAGCAAACTGAGCAGAAACATACATCAGTCGCTACAAACCATACAGGAGAACGGATTTCACAGTTATCCCAGGCAAGTTAATAAACCAAAAACAAAGAAACAAAATGAAACAAAACTAGAGTCAATAACATTCAAGGGAGAAAAATTCAGAATCCAGAGTTTCTATAAAATTTTATCTAAAGTTTTTAACAACAGAAAAATAAAGACACACACAAAGAAAACTGAAAATATGAGTCATACTCAGAGGGAGAAAAAGCAATCAATATAAACTGTCTCTGAGTATACCCAGAAGTTGGATTTAGCAAAGATTTCACATCATTTATTATACAGGGTGGCCATAAAGTTCATGTGCAATATAACTATTTAAATTGCACCCAAACTTTATGGCCAATCTGTATATAAATCTGTTTAAGGAAAAGCATAAAAATAATGATTCAACAGAGATTCTCAATATTCATATAAGAAGAACCAAAAGGAAATTCTAGAGTTAAAAAGTACAATAACTGAAATGAAAAATCTGCTAGAGATGCTTAACAGTAGGCTCTAAAGGACAGAAGAACCAATAAACCTAAAGACAGAATTATCGTTGTAAACAATACAGGGAATAAAAGATTAAAGAAAAGTGAACAGAGCCTCAGAGATCTGTGGACAACCTGTGGGACAAAATTAAGCATGCCAAGATACACATAATGAGTATCCTCAAAGAAAAGAGAAAAGGCTTAGCACCTGTGACTCAAGTGGCTAAGGCGCCAGCCACATACACCGGAGCTGGCAGGTTCGAATCCAACCTGGCCTGCCAAACAATAATGATGGCTGCAACCAAAAAATAGACAGGCATGGTGGCGGCCGCCTGTAGTCCCAGCTACTTGGGAGGCGGAGACAGGAGAATCACTTGAGCCTACAAGTTGGAGGTTGCTGTGAGCTGTGATGCCAAGGCACTCTACCCAGGGCGATAGCTTGAGGTTCTGTCTCAAAAAGGAAAAAAAGATAAAAAGAAAAAGAGAGAAAAGAAGAAATAAAGCCAAAAACTTATTAAATCTCAAGGAAAACACTAATCTACAAATTCAAGAAGCTCAATGAACTACAAGAAGAATAAACATAATAAAAAGAGATCTATACCTGGCAGCAACACAGTCGAACTGCCACAACCTGAATACAGAGTATTTTTAAAGCAGAAAGGGAAAAAGGATTTGTCGTATAGGAGGAACACTAATACAATTAACTGACTAAACATCAGAACAATAGAGGCCAGCAGTTAGTGGGATGACATGTTCAAAGAGCTAAAGCACAAAATCATCAACCCAGGCCAGGCACGGTGGCTCACACCTGGAATCCTTGCACTCTGTGAGGTGGAGGAGGGTGGATTGCCTGAGCTCACAGGTTTGAGACCAGCCTGAGCCAGAGCGAGACTTCGTCTCTAAAAATAGCTGGGCACTGCGGCAGGTGCCTGTAGTCCCAGCTACTTGGGAGGCTGAGACAAGAGAATCGCTTAAGCCCAAGAGTTTAAAGTTGCTATGAGGTATGACGCCATGGCACTCTACTGAGGGTGACAAAGTGAGACTCTGTCTCAAATAAATAACTAAATAAATAAAATCATCAATTCTATATTCAGCAAAACTATCCTTCAAAAATATCTCCCATTCTCCATTAAAAAAAAAAATCAGTTCCCTACAGAGTTATGCCATCCAGTTTTAAGGCTTTCTCTCCCTTTTTGTAAAATACTGCCATTATTAACCTTCCCAGTTGTTCATTACAACTTGCTTTCTAAATCATCCAACCATTATCCCAATAAATTTCAATAATCACATAGACAATTCATGCAGTATCCTGCCTCTCAGTTTACTGGTGCCATCACTAAAAACCTTCCTTCTCCTGCACTCTACCTCAGTTATCTATTTCCTCACTGTTTTTATCCTGTTATTACCTAAACGGAAAATTACAAAATTGCAATCATCCAATTCACACACCCCACCATAACCTTCAGTTATTCTAGATAACTTTTCATCTACTCTACCGGGATTATTCTTTGACTTCACTGATATATGCACATATGTACATCACCAATTCACTGAACTGTCTTAATTTTCCTTTAGTCCCATTTTGTTGTCAAGTTTTCAATAACACTCTGGCAAACTGATTCCATCTTGCCTTTTTGTTGTACAAAGAGCCCAAGTCCCAAACAGCACATCTTTAGCAAAATTAAAAGACAAAAACTAAGAAACAATGACTTTTAATATGTAAAAATCTCAGAATAAAAAAAGCAGTAAGATACCAATTAAAAAATAGGCAAAATCGCAGGGCAAGGTAGCTCACGCCAGTAGTCCCAGCGCTGTGGGAGGCCAAGGCAGGTGGATTTCCCAGTGCTCACAAGTTCAAGACCAGCATAAGCATGAGTGAGCCAGAGTAAAAGACTCTGTCTCTACCACCAGGAAAGAACACAACCGGGTGTTGTGTTGGGCGCCTGTAATCCCAGCTACTTGGGAGGCAACTGGCACAAGGAATTACTACAAGGAAGGACAATGGAAAAAAAATAATAATAAGGAAACTAAGAAGAGTGCAAGCCAACTGAAATTAGAAGCAAAATTAAAAACCAAACAAAAAATAAATAAATAAATAGGCAAAATCTGCAAATTTAAAATTTTGATAGGCAAGACTAGCAAGGGTCCAATGTATCTATCATTCTCATACACTTTTAGGAGCATAAATCACTGCATTTCTGAAAAAAACAATTTCACAATCTCTTTTAGGATTCCATAAAATGTGGTTTTCTTTTGAGCTCTTGACCTTTTAAAGAAAGCTTAATTTGGCTCGGCGCCTGTGGCTCAACGGGCTAATGCGCCAGCCACGTACACCTAAGCTGGCAGGTTCGAATCCAGCCCGGGCCCGCCAAACAATGACGGCTGCAACCAAAAAATGGCCCAGCATTGTGGCAGGTGCCTGTAGTCAACAATGTTGAAAACAGCATAAATATGAAATATTTGGAAGATGGTTCCAGATATCATATGACAACATGGCTGGGCATGGTATCTCACACCTGCAATCCTAGCACTCTGGGAGGCCTAAATAGATGGATTTTGCTTAAGCTCAGGAGTCTGACACCAGCCTGAGCAAGAGCAAGACCCCATCTCTACTAAAAATAGAAAAATTGGCTGGATGTTGTGGTGGGCACCTGTAGCCCCAGCTACTCAGGAGGCTGAGGCAAGAGGATCTCTTGAGCCCAAGAAACTGAGGTTGCTGTGAGCTATGATGATAAGGCAACAGAGTGAGACTGTCTCAAAAAAAAAAAAAAAAAAAACAAGAAAGTAAGAAAGAAAGAAAAAACAAGTGATCCCAACACTGAGATGAAATCAGATGCTGAAATTATCTAAAAAGAATTTTAAAGCAACCATCATGAAAATCCTGCGTGCAATTTGGAAGTCTTAGAACAAAAGAAAAAATCTCTGCCAAGAAACAGAAGTTATAAAAAAGAATAAAATAAAAATTACAGAATTGAAAATAAGTGAAATTTAAAAAATTAAACAGTTCCATAGAATAAAGACAATAGAGGACAGACTCAGTGAACTTCGGAACAAATTAACAGAACTTACTCAATCTAAAAAAACAAAACAAGCTGGAAAAAAACTGAGTCTGAAGGATAATGGTACTATACCAAAGGTCTAATATTTGTATCACACATTCACAGAAGAGACAAGGCCCAGGGTTGAAAAATATCCCTAGAATTAATGGCTGAAAATGTCACAAATTTAGTCAAAGACAAAAACCTACAGATGCAAGAAGCATTGGGAACCCTTCCCTCTAAAATTAAATTAAATTAAATTAAATTAAAAATCCAAAGAAATCCCTAAGATATATCATAGCTCGGAGCCCATAGCTCAGTGGATAGGGCGCCAGCCATATACACTAGAGGTGGCGGGTTCAAATCTAGCCCAGGCCTGCCAAACAACAACAGCTACAACCAAAAAATACCTGAACGTCATGGCAGGCAACTGTAGTCCCAGCTACTTGGGGAGGCTAAAGCAAGGAGAATAGCTTAAGCCCAAGAATTCAAGGTGGCTGCGAGCTGTAAAGTCACAGCACTCTACCGAGGGTGACATAATGAGACTCTGTCTCAGAAAAAAGAAAAAGAAAGGGTAATTTAAAAAAAAAAAAAAAAAGACATATCATAATTAAACTTCTGAAAACCAAAAAGAAAGTAAAACTTGAAGGTAGCCAGAGAAAACAACACATTATCTGTAAGCCAACACCAATTCAAATAACAGATTTCTCATCTAAAACTACAAAGGACAGAAGTCAGTAGCACATTATCTTTCTTTCAAGTGCTGAAAGAAAAGAACTGCCAATGATGAATTCTTATATCCAACAAAACAATCCCTCAGGAATGAAGGTAAGAAAGATACTCTCTGATGAAGGAAAACCAAATCCAGGTGCTAACTGAATAAATAAAAACAGAGAGAGGAGGGAGGGGGTGAGGGAAAGAAAACAAAAAAAGGGAAGAAAATAGTGACTAATTTTCACATAAATTAGATTCAATTTTGACCAAGTATATTACTTAAATATTAATTTTTAATTCAACTTGTCAATATGTTGTTTAGGATATTGCATTCTCATTTATAAGTGAAATATGTTTGTAATTTCCCTTTATAACAATATATTTTCTCTAATTTCAATATCAGGTGTATCCAGATCAAGTAGAATGATTTTAAAATATTTCTTCTTTGTCTATAAGATTTGGCAGGATCTGTTTTTTTTTTTGTTTTGTTTTGTTTTTGTTTTTTGAAATTCTCTTTTACCTTTATTTATATGATATTAGATGTCTATTTTTTGAGACTTTGGAAAAAAAATAAGAAGTTAACTGATAACTTCGTACTGAGCAAAGACTCAAAGCATTCTATAATAGACATATTCTTATTTGACAATGTGAACGTTACTTTCTTGGCATTATTATTATTAATATTGCTTGATAGTTCAATGCAGTAATCGTTTGTTTTCTTTTCTGAATGTATTTATCTTTGTTCATTCTTTATGTGGTTTTTGTTTCTAATCCTTATCTTAAACATTGTTATTATTATTAAATTTTAAGCCTTTTAAATTCTTTGAAGGCAAAAAGTAAAAAACACATGTATATGTAAAAATAAAAAAAATTTTTTTAAAAAGAAAAGACAGAAATACTTGAACCATGAAATGTTAGCTTTTAAAATATAATTAGATAAAAAACTAAAAAAAAAGCTTTAATACAAAACTTATTTTACAAAGAACTTTTAATAATTTAGGAAACTAGATAAGACCTAATATAAAAATGTAAAAAGCAATGCAGTTCAACATGGCGGAGCTGACAGTGGAGGTTCACAGCTCCAATGGGGCTTTCTACAAGGGATTTATGAAAGATGTTCATGAAGACTCCCTCACAGTTGTTTCTGAAAATAATTAGCAACCAGAGTGCCAGGTTCCATTTAATGAAGTTAGATTACCACCACCACCTGATATGAAAAAAGAAATCAGCGAAGGAGATGAAGCAGAGGTATATTCAAGAGAGAATGACCAAGAACCATGTGGATAGTGGTTGGCTAAAGTTCGGATGATGAAAGGAGAATTTTATGTCATTGAATATGCTATTTGGATGTTGCTTACAATGAAAAAAGTCACATTTGAATGACTTCAGCCTGTCAATCAAAATATAACTGTCAAAAAAAAAAAAAATACCTTCTTTAAGTGCATAGTGGATGTTCCAGAGGATTTGAGAGAGGCATGTGCTAATGAAAATACTCATAAAGATTTTAAGAAAACAGTAGGAGGATGCAGAATTTTTTACCATCTAGAAACTACATAGCTAATGATACCATCTGCCAGTGAAGCAACTGTAAAGAGAGTAAATATTTTAAGTGACATGCATTTGTAAAGTATTCATACAAAGTTGATGCTAATGTCCAGAAGAGGCCACTAAGCACAAAACAGGGGCTGTACTTGTGGCTCAGTGGGTAGGGCACCAGCCCCATATACCAAGGGTGGCAGGTTCAAACCCGGCCCCAGCCAAACTGAAACAACAACAACAAAAAAAATAGCCAGGCGTGGTGGCGGGCACCTGTAGTCCCAGCTACTCGGGAGGTTGAGGCAAGAGAATCGCCTAAGCCCAGGAGTTGGAGATTGCTGTGAGCTGTGTCACACGACAGCACTCTACCGAGGGCAATAAAGTGAGACTCTGCCTCTACAAAAAAAAAAGAATGCACAAAACAACTTGCAGCTTTTCATGAGGTATTTGTTGCGAGATAAGATTTAATGGGTCTGGCAACAGGAAACATGGTAGTAATATACAGCAAGCTAGGAAAGTTCCTAGAGTTACCACTATTGAGTTAGATGATGATTCTAGAACATTTAGAATTTATGGAGACAGTGCCAAAGCTGTAAAAAAGGCTAGAGGTTTCTTGGAATTTGTGGAGGATTTTGTTCGGGTTTCTAGGAATCTTGCTGGAAAGGTTATTGGGGAAAATAGTAGTTATTCAAGAAATTGTGGACAAATCTGGTATGGTTCAGTGAGAATTGAAGGGGATAATAAGAATAAACTACCTACGGAAGATGGGATGGTTCCATTTGTATTTGCTGGCACTAAAGAAAGTATCAGAAATCTGCCAGTTCTTTTAGAATACCATATTGCTTATCTAAAGGAAGTAGAACAGCTGAATGGAACACCTACAAATTGATGAAAAGCTATGACAAGATTGGTGCTAGGTCTTACAGTGGAAGAGGCAGAGGTCATCGGCGCCCTAATTATACCTCTGGTTATGATACAAATTCTCAGGTGTCTAACCTCTGAAACAGAATCTGAGTGTAAAGATGGGCTGAGTGATTGGTCAGTCCTTGGCAGGAGATGATCGAGATAGCTGACATCAGCTTGACAGCAGAAGACTCCCAGAAAGAAGAGGTAAAAGTGTTTTAGGGGGTCAAGGTTATGGTGTATCACGTGGTGGCAAATCCTCCATAAGTTCTGTGCTCAAAGATCCAGACAGCAATTCATACAGCTTACTTGATAACACAGAATCAGATCAGACTGCAGACATTGATGCCCAGAGACTCTCATCACAGTACTAACCCGTCACAGGCGATCTTGTAGACAAAGGACTAATGAAGATGCTCTTCTGATGGATGGAATGACTGAATCTGATACTGCTTCAGATCAGTATCAGAAGGGCTAGGCAAAAGATGTGATTGAAGAGCATGGTCTTTCAGAAAAGGCAATAAATGGCCCAACTAGTGCTTCTGGGGATGAACTTTCTAAGCTATAGCATACTCCAGGAGAAGAAAACATTAATACATTAAAAGAAGAAAACACTGAAGAAGCAGCAGTCCTGAATGGTTCATAAACTGAAGAAGTTCCCAGTTTACAGTTCTTTTACATTACATTTACAATAACACTTGTACAAGCTTGCCAAAGACAGAATATGGATCGCCAGTCTTTACATCGCACTTTCAGTTCCTCCATTTAGAATTCAGAAAGGGGAAGGATCATGAAGAAATCATATGTTAAACATACTTGAGCTGGCCATAGTGGCTCACAGCTATAATCCTAGCACTTGGGAGGCCGAGGCGGGTGGACTGCCTGAGCTCACGGGTTCAAGACCAGCCTGAGCCAGAGTGAGACTTCATCTCTAAATATAGCCAGGTGTTGTGGCAGACACTTGTAGTCCTAGCTACTCAGGAGGCTGAGACAAGAAAACCGCTTGAGCCCAAGAGTTTGAGGTTGCTATGAACTGTGATGCCATGGTATCTACTGAAGGCAACAAAGTGAGACTCTGTCTCCACAAAAAAAAAAAAAAATACTCTGACACCTATTGTATTGTAAAATATATCATCAGATGTGCCTTGAGAATAGTATATGTAACATTAAAAAAAGTTGCTGGTGGGGCAGCGCCTGTGGCTCAGTGGGTAGGGCGCCAGCCCCATATACCAAGGGTGGCAGGTTCAAACCCAGTCTCAGCCAAACTGCAACAACAACAACAACAACAACAAAAAATAGCTGGGCATTGTGGCAGGTGCCTATAGTCCCAGCTACTTGGGTGGCTGACTCAAGAGAATCGCCAAAGCCCTGGAGTTAAAGGTTGCTGTGAGCTGTGTGACAGCCATAGCACTCTACCAAGGGCAATAAAGTGAGACTCTGTCTCTACAAAAAAAAAAAAAAAGTTGGTGGCTATAGGAAATGTTATTTTGTTTTCACAATATGGCAGAGATGGGGGAATATGGATGGGATAGGATCCCTATGGTAATATTCTTTACCATAGGGATCATACCAAAAGCAGCTAAAGCAACCATTAGCTGCTTTTGTAACCTGTTTCTTACATTTTTAATATACAACCATGTCTTCACCTGAGGAAAACTAGAATGAAATGCAGTCTGAAATATTTTGCACTGAACTGTAATTTCATCATTAGTTTAGTTTGGAAACTGGTCTGTTTTAATGTGTTTTTTAAATGCTATTGATAGAGGAATATCTGCAGACCACTGGAATACATTTGTGAAACTCTTACCTGCAGGGACACTGGGTGATATCTGTCAGTGATTATTCTACCTTGAGGCTTTGTTTGGTTTAATTATTAAAGTATATTAAAGTATTTAAAAATCGAAGATAGCTTTAGTTAAAACATTAAGCTGAATTAGTCATGTCCATTCAAGATATAACCTGTACTGAAAAGATCAATTTCCAGAAAGTCTGTTCTGTATAAACTCCATGTTAGTCTTTGGCAGAGTATCTTTCTTTTCTTTCTTTTCCTTTCTCTCCTTTATTTTCTTCCTTTATTTTTTTTTTTTTTATTTTGGTTGTTTGATGTGCAATAATGTTTTTGTATGCAGGTAGTAAATAAACTCTGATCTTCCATTTGCTTATTTTTAACTTTCTACTTTTCATAGCAATTGTTGCAAAATAGTCGGACGAATTTATAGACCTAGAATAGTATGCTGTGATTGCTTTTTTAAAAGCATCTATATTTTGCAAGAAAATAGCACTAACATATCAATTGGCTATGTAATCATTTTGTAATGAATCCTTTGAAATCTTAACACTTCAAATTTAGACTGTTAAAATAGATGGCTTTGGAAACTGATGAATATATTTGCTACCAGAGAGAAAAATTTGTAACAAAATTCTAATGAAAAGCAACTTTTTTGGAAGACAGTGGGGATAGAAGCGAGAATTTTTACCTTGGTTTTAGTTATTAAAAAAAGTATGATGAGCAATTTTTAAGTGATAGGCCAAAAAATTTGCTTCTAGAGTCTCAAGCAACTAATTTTGAAGATTCACATACCAATGATTGAAAATCATTACCAAACTTAAGTTTGCAAAGATAAAAACCCAATGTTTGATTTAGAGTAACAGCAATGCATTAATTTATACAGCTAATTATGAGGTCAAATCAAGTAAGTGTGGACCTAGGAAAGGGTTTGCTTTATAATATATAAACCACTGAGTAAGAATAACCATTTATTTCTATCATTTGGCATCTGAAGTGTTATGTGCATGCTTTGTGTTAATTTTTTTTTTTTTTGTAGAGACAGAGTCTCACTTTATTGCCCTTAGTAGAGTGCCGTGACGTCACAAAGCTCACAGCAACCTCCAACTCCTGGGCTTAGAGAATTCTCTTGCCTCAGCCTCCCGAGTAGCTGGGACTACAGGTGCCGGCCACAACGCCCGGTTATTTTTCTGTTTTTGCAATTTGGCCGAGGCCAGGTTTGAACCCGCCACCTTCGGTATATGGGGCCGGCGCCCTACTCGATGAGCCACAGGCGCCACCCTTTGTGTTAATTTTTATGTGCATAAAAATGTTGTAATTTTAATTTATATGACCTAAAGGTGAACTCAGGGTATAGTTAAAAATACAGTTTGCCAGGTCAGTGTATATATAACCCTAGCCTTCAAATTTATTCTAATTGAGGTTGAAAAAAAACAAAAAAGCAACAGACAAATATATATAGTGTTGTTTAATTTAAACTCAGAAAAGAAAATGGAAGGCAATGTTCCAAAATGTTAT
The DNA here is from genome assembly GCA_963573935.1 of Arctocebus calabarensis. Classification (NCBI taxonomy): domain Eukaryota; kingdom Metazoa; phylum Chordata; class Mammalia; order Primates; family Lorisidae; genus Arctocebus; species Arctocebus calabarensis. Next base: position 48,124 of record CAUYON010073857.1, on the reverse strand, counting down.
CAGTGATTTCCTCCTGATACAATATTATGAATTTTTCCAGTTTTTATATTTTCTAATTTTTCTAAACTACCCACTGTACTTTTTAAATACTTACTAGTGTATAATTAGAATTCTAACCACAATGTACTAAAATGAGTGACACAAAGAGTTATGATAACACTCAAAAATCATGATAAATTCCATGAAAGAATGGGATTGTCCTTAATGAAATAGAGAACAAGAGTGTTGTCTTTTACATACCTGTGAATTTGCCCATTTTTATGTAGGTATTCCAATCCTTCCAATACTTCTCGGAGTATTGTAGCAATAGTAGATTCATCTAGAACTCCACTTTTGTGTTCCCCCTTTGCCACAATGTGCTTAATAATATCCAGAACAGAACCTGAAAACAGAAAACAGAGTCTTCTAAACATGTTTAACTCATTCGATATAATTCAGATTCATTTTAGAATCAAAACATGTGAACCTTTTCATAAATTGCATAGGAAAGGAAAAAACAGCAAATATGAGAAAATATGTAAGTTTAAAATTAATACTTTATTTTCAATTCTAGTCTGAAACATAAAGTAGCCTGCTAACATCCAAACACAAGTATGTTACATCAGCATCTCCTTTCAACTTCTTAAAAGAACTTGGACGAGGTGGTAGGAGATATTTAACCACTCCTGAAGAATTTTTAGGTAAAACCATACCCATCACTAACACTCTAGCATAAGATACTACAAACCAGCGTAGGTTTCTAACATCAGATTAAACTTTGCAGGTGCTGCATAGACCACATCTGTTGTACAAATGTAAAAACACAATTGAAATGCAAATCAAATCAGAGATGAAATATCTGATCACAGGTGGCACCTGTAGCTCAGTGGTGGGTTACTAACCCCTGGTAGCAAGAGTATATACCAAGAGTAGCAGGTTCGAACCCGGCCCTGGCCAAACTGCAACAAAAAAATAGCCGGATGTTGTGACAGGTGCCTGTAGTCCCAGCTACTTGGGAGGCTGAGACAAGAGAATGGCCTAAGCCCAGGAGCTGGAGGTTGCTGTGAGCTGTGATGCTATGGCACTCTACGGAGGGCAATAAAGTGAGACTCTATCTCTAAAAAAAAAAAAAAAAAGAAAGAAATATCTGATCATGCATGTATAAAATTTAACTTAGGGGCCAGAATTATTTTCAGACAAATAAATTATAGAAATAAAATAGGTAAGGAAAAGACAAATATGAAAAGAATAAAAATAGCAGTTCTTTTTAAATAATAGCCCAGAAATACTATCAATTCCATTTCTCCTAGGATAGGAAAAAATATTCCTACTAAAGACTGGGGTGGAGTGTGTGGAAGACATCTATATGATAATTAAAATCACAGAGTGCTGACTACCAAAACTGATAATTATAATCCAAAAAATATCTGGCAGAGATTCTTAAGATTTCTGGCAATACAATGGCCCATACAGATCACAGAATCTAAACAAAGTAATCTCTAATATTACAAACTCTGCCAAAAAGTCTGGTATATAACACAGATTGCACTGATAAGATTCAATACCCATTTCTTGGTACAAGGCCTCAAGGATCAAGATTAAAATCAAATCAAGCACTGAAAACTTGCTCTACCATGTGCTTTTACTTCACCCACTTAAAAATTCCAAATATACGGAAAGCCGTGGTCTAGAAAGAATTCTCAAAAACATGAAGGATCAAACACAAGTCTATTTTAGCTCCTACTTAAAATCCACTAATGTATTAAACTTAGTAAAAAAGGTATAAACCCATAATGAAAAAAGAGAACAGAAGAGAAATGGCAAAAGTATTCTGGATTATGGAATACAGAAAAAGAAAAAGTAATTGACTAAGCATAGAGGAGAAATCTGAACTTCAGTGGCTGTTTAGGTATACCATTTAGGAAACTGTGGTAGAGCTCCAGAAAAGCTAAGAACTACACACACAAAGGACAACATAAGGGAAAGTGAAGGGGATATAAAGGGAAGGACTGAAAACAGGAAAACTGAAAATTCAGACAACGGAGAATAAAATTCCCAGATCGCTCCTGCTCCCTGAAAACCAACCCACTAACACCTCCACCTCCAGTAGGAGATAGGTAGTTTAGTCTCTAGAGACAATGGAAGGGAGAGGTGCCGCCCTCCAAACAGGCTTTCCTAATACATTATTACACTGGTTTTTTCCCCTCTCCATTGCTGGGGATTCTTAAGTTTGTGATCCAGGAGGGGAGAGGCCTAAAGGAGAAGTTTGTTCTGCTTAATCAACCACATATTAATCCCCAAAGCACATGTTTCATTCTCCCAAGAAATCCTGGCCACACAAGAGCTACTTAGTAAGAAGACATTCATATAAACACTCATCAAGTCCCATGTTTGTAACAAAGAATGCCTAAAATAAGAAATGCAAAGGAAAAATTTCTACTAGAAATTAAAAATTAACACAATTCATTCATTTAACAATTAAGCACTAATATATGCAAAATCTAAGACTGGATGCCACAGAATATGCCAAGAGACATATGATATGCTGTTTACTTTAAAGGAATTTCCAATCTGGTAGATCAAAGAAATGGGGTAACAAAGACTTTAGAGTATATAAAAAGTTACTAGATCTGTAAAGAGTTTGAAGCAGAAGCTCCTTTTCAGAATTTTAAAAGATTTTATGAATTTCACATCATCCAATGAAAGGGAAATTAAAGCAATGCACAGTGCCAGTTTATGTCCAAAACAGACATTTCTGAACAAAGCTTATATAAAGAAACCCCTCCTTCCTTGGCATAACAATTTCTTTTCCATTTCAGTCTCCTCCCAACAATATAATTTTTGCAAATAGAGGGATTATCATACCATTAAGACCTTCATCGGTGGGTGGCTCCTGTGGCTCACCGAGTAGGGTGCCGGCCCCATATACCTAAGGTGGCGGGTTCAAGCCCAGCCTTGGCCGAATTGCAAAACAGAAAAACAGTCGGGCGCTGTGGCGGGCGCCTGTAGTCCCAGCTACTCGGGTGGCTGAGGCAAGAGAATCGCCTAAGCCCAGGAGTTGGAGGTTGCTGTGAGCTGTGATGCCACAGCACTCTACTGAGGGCGATAAAGTGAGACTCTGTCTCTACAAAAAAAAAAAGACCTTCATCTTTAACTGACAGATAGTGGTCCTATCCTTCCTATCCAAATTACACAGAATAAGCCAGGTGCAGTGGCTCATGTCAGTAAGTAGGAGGATCACTTGAGCCCAGGAGTTTAAGACCAGCCTGGACAACATAACCAGACCCTTAAAAACCGAGCCAAGCATGGGAATGCATGCCTATAGTCCCAGCTATTCAGAAAGCTAAAGCAGGATTGCTTAAGCCCAGGAATTCAATTGCAGCTATGATCAGATAACTACAGCCTGGGCATCAGAGCAAGACACTGTCTCAAAAAAAAAATCAGAGAAAGGAGAAGGGAAAATATTACCACTGGATAACTCAATTAGGAAATGTAGGGATGACAAGGGAAGTTTATAATAGCAGATATGGCATTATGTCCTCAAGCATAATTTGTAAAGAACATTCTCCAGTTACCAAACTTTAACATGTGAAGGAATTATGTAACAAGCTATTAATAGTACAAAATGCAAATTCCCAGATCCAGTTGTACAGACCGTCATTTAAGAGATCTGAGAAATGGCTTGGCTCCCATGGCTCAGTGGTTAGGGCACCAGCCACAAACATCGGGCTGGCAGGTTTGAATCCAGCCCAGGCCTATTAAATAACAATGACAACTATAACAAAAAAAAATAACCAGGCATTGTGGCAGGCGCCTATAGTCCCAGCTACTTGGGAGGCTGAGGCAAGAGAATCACTTAAGCCCAAGAGTTTGAGCTTGCTGCGAGCTGTGATGCCATAGGACTCTACCCAGGGCAATATAGTGAGACTCTGTCTCAAAAAAGAAAAAAGTTGGCTCGGCACCTGTGGCTCAACGGGCTAAGGCGCCAGCCACACACACCTGAGCTGGCGGGTTCGAATCCAGCCCAGGTCCGCCAAACAACAATGATGGCTGCAACCAAGAAATGGCCAGGCGTTGTGGGGGGAGCCTGTAGTCCCAGCTGCTTGGGAGGTGGAGGCAGGAGACTCGCTCGAGCCCAGGAATTGGAGGTTGCTGTGAGATGTGATGTCACAGCACCCTATCCAGGGTGACAGCTTGAGGTTCTGTCTCAAAAAAAAAAAAAAAAAAAGGCTCGGCGCCTTTGGCTCAAGTGGCTAAGGCGCCAGCCACGTACACCTGAGCTGGCAGGTTCGAATCCAACCCGGGCCTGCCAAACAACAATGACGGCTACAACCAAAAAATGGCCGGGTGTTGTGGCGGGCACCTATAGTCCCAGCTACTTGGAAGGCAGAGGCAGGAGACTCGCTTGAGCCCAGGAATTGGAGGTTGCTGTGAGCTGGGATGCCACGGTGACGGCTTGAGGCTCTGTCTCAAAAAAAAGGAAAAAAGTTTTAACCAGGCGGAACACAGTGGCTCACGCCTGTAATCCTAGCAATCTGGAAGGCCAATTGCTCGAGCTCACGAGTTGGAGAACAGCCTGAGCAAAAGCAAAACTCTTGTCTCTACTAAAAATAGAAAAATTGAGACAAGAGGATAACTTGAGCCCAAGTTGAAGGTTGCTGTGAGCTATGATGCCACAGTACTCTACCCAGGGCAACAGCTTGAGACTCTACTTTAAGAGGAAAAAAAAAAAAAGAAAAAGAAGTTTTAATGAATCTTCATTCACTAGAGGCACTGTTTGTTTCTTTCTGACCCACAAAAAGTTTCAAAGGGTCAAATTTGTTTACTTTGTCTGAGTACTCCATTTCAAACTAAAAGACACTGGAGAAAATTTTTTTTTTTTTTTGAGACAGAGTTTCATTATGTCACCCTCGGAAGAGTGCCAAAGCATCACAGCTCACAGCAACCTCTTAGGCTTAAGGGATTCTTTTGCCTCAGCCTCCCAAGTAGCTAGGACTATGGCATCACCACAACACCCAGCTATTTTTAGTTACAGTTGTCGTTGTTTAGCAGGCTTGGACCAGGTTCGAACCCGCCTTGCCTCAGTGTAAGTGGCAGTGCCCTAACCACTGAGCTACAGACGCCAAGCCAACATGGGAAATTTAAAAACTCTCCACTGCTGCTTTAACATTCAAAGCTGTTTACCAATATCAGCTATTTTACCTAGATCCTGCTTAGACCAAGGGAGTCCCCATGCTCTTATCTCTTACAAGATGACAAAATTTAAGGCATTCTTAAATGATTATTCAAGACAATGGTTTTAAATTAGATTTCTGCATTTCTATGCATATTCTTGTTTGAGCACTACAGATACCTCTTTTCTCCTCTGTAAGTTTTCTTAATTAGTTTGATTTCTAAAACTCTTAAACTGCAGTTTAGTGCTAATAAATTGTGAAAATATCTAGTTAGATCAAAAGCGCTTTTAATTTCTAAAGCTTAACTTCCTATACTTGACATCAGGAATTTATTAGAAAAAGATTTAGAATATTACACTTATAAGGAAGCATTATGAAGATAAAATTGATGCACTTAAGCTTATTTTAATCAGGATCTCCATCTGGTTGATGGATTTTTAAAAAGGCAGCACATATACTAAAAGTGGTAATTATTTCATGACTTAATTAGTTTAATAAATTCTATCAATTTAAATTCAACATCAATATAATGTTGCTAAAGCAAAAATGTGTTTTGGTTTTAAATATTTGACTGAAAAAGTTAAAGTGAAAAAAAGGCACCCTATATATATTTCTGTTAACTCTGATTATTTAGACATTTTTCATTTACTCAAAGTGAGCCCATGCTTATCAGTAAGCCAGCCTCATCCAGAGGTCTTCTCTCACTTTCTCTGTCCCGGATATAAATCTCCATCAGTTCTTGAGATAGGCCACATCCCTCTTTCCTGCCTCCATCTCTTTTTCTAAAGTGTTCTCTCATGTGGATCATTACCCTTTCATACCTCCCCCATACCACCTCTACCCCACCTTTCATTTGGCAAATTATGCTTCATGTCTCACCTGGACATTGCCTGCTAAGGGAAGCCTCTGTTAATCCCACCACATTCATTTTCCCTCAGTAAGATTAGGTTCTCCTGGAACTTGTTCCCATGGCACCTGATAGTTCTTCACAGCACGCTACCCAACTGTAATTATTTAATTCTAACTTTTTTTATTACCTAAAAGACCCACGAGAGCAAAGAATTGATAGTTTTTACTCATCAATATACTAGTAATCAATAAGTATTTGATGAATGATATTTAAATTTAGCTAGAATCCTGACACAGTTTCCTATTTAAAAAAAACAAATTAAGGAACCAGGTACGGTGGCTCATGTCTATAATCCCAGCACTCTAGGAGGCCTAAGCGGGTGGATTGCCTGAGCTCACAGGCTCGAAACCAGCCTGAGCCAGAGCGAGACCCCACCTCGAAAAATAGCCAAGCATTGTGGTGGGAGCCTGTAGTCCCAGCTACTTAGGAGGCCGAGGCAAGAGAATCACTTGAGCCCACGAGTTTGAGGTTGCTGTGAGCTATGCTGCCATAGTACTCTATTGATGGTGACAAAGTAAGAACTCTGTCTCAACAAAAAAAAAAAAAATTAAGGTGTCCTTATTTCTAGCTTATGTTTTCTAAAAATTGTTTAATGTTATCTCTTTAAATGTTTATTCATTTATAAGAAAAGCAAGATTTCATTTCCCTTAAAAAAGATGCATTTTTTTAAACGTAGAAGACTTAGATGTAATGATATGTTAACTAATAAAAATATAACTATAGAAAGTAATGACTGGAACATGTTTGAAATTATCCTCTAGGAAATGTGCTGAGTCCTAGGCTTGAAAAACTGGGCATTGTCCCAGAAAACCTAACACTAGGAAGGATAAGAGTTACATTTAAAAGACATTCCCACCCATTTACATGTCTTTCCCCTTCCGTGATCAGGACGTATGTTCACTGAGAGAGGAAAAGGAATTCTTAAAATAAAAGACATTCTGTCTGGGAATAACAGAAAGGATGAGTTAGCACACAGTATGGAAGAAAGAATTAAGCAATTTATTCCTATTCATCAGGACTTTTCTGAAAAATATTAAAACTTTGTATTATACATTTTTGTAAACTACAATAAAATTATACTATAGGTGATCAATAATGAAAGACACAGTATTACCTAATATTCCCATATCTCTCCAAACTGAAAAGAACCATGCTTGACCACCATCTTGAAAGGTGGTTGGTGTTAGCAAGGCTTCCAACCATCATATGAACAGGGCCTTTAACAAAGCAATCCAGTTTCTCCAGTGTGTCACTAATGGGATTAAAACAAAAAGGTGATTCTGGCTACACTGAAAAGCATCAAATAGCAAGGGATTATTACTATCAATGAGTAAAATTTCTGTGCACCCATTGTATGTCAGCACAGTGCTAGATGCTTTACACATGTCATCACATTTACTCCTCACCAATCAATACTCTGAAATGCACAAAAGTATCCCCATTTAAAAGACAAGTAAAAAGGTTGAAAAAGTTGTAACAGTTTTCCCAATGACATATAATTGCCAAAAAGGACAACTGAAATTTAATTCTAAAACCTATGCTTGTTCCTTTATAGGCTCTCCAGGGAAAGAAGGTGTTTACTGACGTACAATATTAAAATTGCAAACTAAACAAACATGGATTTTCTTTTCTCTAATTCTACATTCTAAATTGGAAAGTCATATTGCCATACAAAATACCTATGCAAACAAAAACCACGCAGCATAGTGATGCAAAGGCTAGGGTGGGTGGCTCCATCACTCACTTGTCCTACCTGTCTTGCCACAAGATTCAAATCCATGCCTTGGCAAAATAACTAATTTACAATATAGCATGGGCCTTCAAGTAACCGTAACAATGTTTGTCTATACATGCCAAGAATCTACTGTTTGCAATCAGCAATACTTACATTTTATCGTGAAGATAAAGTAGAAATGTGTGTGTGTGTATGTGTATAATATTTTTTTGCAAGATAAAGCACATAATTATGTTACTACTAGGGACCAGTGCTTTCTGTGTAAGAGAAAAGAGATTGAAATATAATATTAAACAAGTTTTAAAAGTCTATATTAAATTTGAGTTAGAAATATGAAGGTCAAATTAAAATTTATTTTTAACATACTATACTTCCAAGCTCTAGAAGGAATGATACTGCAATAGCAATAAACACCCGAAGCATCTAAGTTATGCTTTCTGAATACCATTCTCCAGTAATATCAGAGTTCATTAGAGTATTTATTGGATGATTCTGGGTCTGGGAAAAGGAATATAAATGTAAGCCTAGGAAATCTTAAACCAAAAACCAAGGATGTAATCAAAGATAGATGGGTTTGTGCTTGAAAGGACTCCCACAGACAAAATTTTGGACAAACTGAACATCAAAAAGAATAAAGTATATATAACTGCTTGAAAAACACTGATACTCAGAAAAGTGAACACTGTACCCAATGGGAAAAGGGGAAAAAAAAAAACCCTCTCATTTGCTATCACTGAAGCTGATTATTAGATCAACATTTTTACTCTGAAAATTGGACCTTCAAAAAAAAAGAATCAATTATTTATCCTGCCTTCTCAGTAGGAATTACGGTATAGATTAATCAAAGAGCCCTAGCATATAGGGCAAAGTTCCTCTTCACAGAAGAATGCTAGTTTATAAATTTAAAAGAGATGATGCAATTAGAAAAATCACCATTTTACAACTCTGATGAAATATCTGATTCAAACAAGGCTTGTTGGGCTGGGTAACGTGGCTCACGCCTGTAATCCTAGCACTGTGGGAGGCCGAGGCAGGTGGACTGCCTGAGCCAGAGCAAGACCTCAACTCTAAAAACAGCCAGGCATTGTGGTTGGCTCCTCCCAGCTACTTGGGAGGCTGAGGCAGGAAAATCGTTTGAGCTCAAGAGTTTAAGGTTGCTATGAGCTATGATGCCACAGCACTCTACCAAGGGCGACTTGGTATGTAACAATTTATGTAGCAGTTTTTCTAGAAAGAGTCTGCGCACTTAGTTGTCGACCTTGTATTTGCTATCTGGTTTTATTTTTTTGCTTAAGATTATAACAGTGAGGCCTCTTCATGGAAAAGTTAACATTTTTCCCTTTGCAATCGCAAGTAATCTGTGAGATGATACTTTGGCACAGTGAGTATCCAGTTCCCCCTCAATCTTTTTTGTCTATTGATTTTAGCATTCATTAACAATCCTTGTTTTTGATTATTTTTGGTTTGTTTGTTTGTTTTTTTGAGACAGAGTCTCATTTTGTCGCCCTTGGAAGAGTGCAGTGGCATCATAGCTCACAGCAACCTCAAACTCTTGAGCTCAAACTCTTCCTAGAAAAACTGCTACATACATTGCAGAATATAACTTCTGTCACCACAGTACTCTCCTTGGGAAGCTAAGCACCAACTCCAGTGCTGCCTCGTGCACCCTTCAAAGCAATTTTGGAACTCTTTTCTGGAATGACTGTCAAAGCAGTCCTCCAATGAGGTCTGACAATTAACTTTCGGAACTTGACAGCGTGCCCTTACATTGGCAGCACTGTACAAACTACTCAATAGGGTTTCATAACTTTGGTGTATCAGCGTCTCATAGCTGTGTTTCTATCGACAGGTGGTGATGGCTTGCTAAGTGGTGTTCATTATTGTTACTGCATGTTTTTGTGTGCCATATGACAATAACTCTGACAGTCATTATGGAAATTCCAAAATTGCTTTGAAGGGTGGTCTAGGCACTAGTGTTGATGCATGGCTTCCCAAAGGGAGAACTTCAAAGGTGATTATAGTGACACCTGGCAGTGAGGTATGTAACACTTTTTCTTGGATGAGTTTCCTAACTTAATTATCAGACCTCTTATTTCCTGGTGTGATACAATATAAAGTTCACAGCATCACCCCAAAGTATTCTGCCCAAAATTATTTAACCTGAATTTAATCAAGCCTTTAGATATAATTTCTAAAAGGCAAGAAACAGAGGAATATAGATCAAGTTAAATATCACCAAGAAGAAAAAATCAGGTAAATCCAGAATATGTGACATTCTGGAACACACCCTTAAATTAGTTTATGTCAGGGAAGGAAGGAAAGACGGGGGAACCATCCTAAATTAAGAGACTTAAGAGGAATGATGGGCGGCGCCTATGGCTCAGTGAGTAGGGCACTAGCCCCATATACTATACGCGAAGGTGGCAAGTTTGAGCCCAGCCCCAACCAAACTGCAACAAAAAAAATAGCTGGGCATTGTGGCGGGTGCCTGTAGTCCCAGCTACTGGGGAGGCTGAAGCAAGAGAATTGCCTAAGCCCAAGTGCTGGAGGTTGCTGCGAGCTGTGATGCCACAGCACTCTACCGAGGGCAACAAAGTGAGACTCTGTCTCTTAAAAAAAAAAAAAAAAAAGAAAGAAAGAAAGAGGCATGACAACCAAACGCAACATGTGAAACCTGTCTCACCTCATGTGACAGCATCTTTGACAAATACTATATTATCAGTATCTCCTCCAATGCAAACGTTGATGAAAACAAAATCAGTATAGAAAGGAAATTTTTTATTAACTTTTCAACTGTGGAACTTAGCATTTCATTGTACTCTACTCACCTCCACTTAGCAGCTTCATGACTAGCCACAGTTCATCCTTTACCACAAAAGACGTGTAGTAAGATACAATATTAGGATGATGGCACTGACTCATGGCTTGAATTTCTTTCTACAAAGAAGAGAAAATGTGATAATTCACTCATACAAGTCTAAAAAAATGCTGCAGGTTACTGAATTTAGACTTAGGAATCTAAATCTAAACTATCCATGGCCCTGATCTCTTCAAGAATGGTTAGGCCAAAACTCTACTTGGTTTCCTTCAGTCCATTCTGACTCTACTCCTCCCCTCCCCCATTACACTAGTAATCTTTGAAACTAAGAACATGCACAACTAATCACACTGTGGTACAGCACCACAGGAGGTCTCCGCTGGGAAACATATTTTTTACTTCTAGGTGCCCTGGAAGAATCCCCTTGGGAAATTTAATTTTATAACCACAGAGAGTAATTACAAATAGAGGGTGGTTTGTTTTGCTATAGTTTTTTTTTTAACAAAATATTACTTCAGTTTTTATGAAATGATTCGTAATTCTCATATTTCACAATTCTCACTAAGGAGAAATGAACTATAATAGGACAAGATTATAAATTAAATCCAGAGTAGAAACTTGAGCCAAAAGTCTAAGCTCCCTCCATCTCTGTTAATGAATTGAAATTTGATTTGGTACAATAAAATACCTTATAAAGCCCTATATGATTAGGTCCTTAGTTAATTCTTTGGTCTCATTCCTATTCCCCCTTCAAACAGTCCTATAATTTGGCCACTGAAAATTTCAAATAAGCCACACTTATAACTCTGGACATTTATCTCTATTGTTCCCTCTGTCTCACATATACTTCTGCCATCATCTTTGTTTACCTAACTCCAATTCTTTCTTCTGTCTAGATATCATTTCCACCTGCCTCCCCAGAAAGAGTTAGGTATCCCTTCTCTTAGCTTCCAAATACTCTGTATATCTCCTTCCATCAAGGTACAGTAGTACACTGTCTGCTTATTTGTTAGTCTTTTTCTCCTAGATTAAGAGCTCCATGAAGATAAGCTATTGTGTAGGCCAGACACAGTGGCTGACACCGCATGAACTCAGGAGTTTCCAAGACCAGCCTGAACAAGGGTGAGATCTCGTCTCTACTAAAAACACAAAAATTAGCCAGGCATGGTGGTGAGCACTTATAAATCCCATCCACTAGGGGGGCTGAGGCAAGAATATCACCTGAACCTAGGAGTTTGAGGTTGTTGTGAGCTATTGATGCCTACCCAGGGGGACAGAATGAGACTGTCTCAAAAAAAAAAAAAAAAAAAAAGCTATTTTGCATTCCCAACTATTGTGGAACTAACCTTACCATGCTGTAATTGCCTATTTATTTTCTGCACCCCCCACAGAACTATAAACTCAATAAGAACTAAGACTATTCTTGACACTTATCATTGTGCCTAATACACAGTATACCTTTGATAGATATTTGTTTGTTAAACAGATAAAATACTATAGTACCTTATATAGTTTTTTAGGTATTCACAAACTTGCCTTATGTCCTTGGTATTTGTTCAATAAGATTAATTGTACAGGCAAGGTACAGTGGCTGACACCTCTAATCCTAGCACTCTGGGAGGCCGAGGTAAGAGGACTGCTTAAGGTTAAGAGTTAAGATCAGTCGAGCAAGAGCCAGACCCCATCTCTACAAAAATAGAACAAATTAGCCAGGCAGGGTGGCACACTTATAGTCCTAGCTACTGGGAAGGCTGAAGCAGGACAACAGTTTGAGCCCAAAATTTTAAGTTACAGTTAGTTGTGATGATGTCACTGCATTCTAACTGGGGTGACAAAGCAAGACTCTTGTCTCATACAAAGAAAAAAGGTCAGGGCGGCACCTGTGGCTCAAAGGAGTAGGGCGCCAGCCCCGTATACCGTAGGTGGTGGGTTCAAACCTGGCCCCAGCCAAAAACTGCAGAAAAAGACAAAAGGTCAATTGTATGAAACACCAGATTCATAAGAAGTGCTCAATAAATGGTAGTAAATTCTTTTATAGCAAAGACTTCATCTTATATATTTTGCAACTCACAAAGTTACTAGAAGAGTCTTCTGTGTTAAAAGCTAAGTAAATATGAAAGAAAAAAAGAAAAGGAAGAAGGAACCAAAGCAAGCATCTGCCTATTGACTTAGTTAAACAGGATTTGAACAGATAAGTATATACGTAGAAGAGAGAATATATAAGATAACTTAAGTGTATTAAGTAGTAAAAATATTAAATGTGCCAAGAATCCATAAGAAAGAACAATTAAGGTAGGCAAGTGTGACCCAAGAAGCCTTTACAGAGACAATAACCAGGTTTAGTTCTGTAGGACATGAGGAAATTACAGTAGTACAAGGTGATAGACACAAAACATTTTTTTAAATGATGAAATAATATAAGACATATTTTTTAAATGATGAAATAAGATAAGACATATTTAGAAATACAGTGAATAAACTTGTAGTAGTTCATGCTTTCAACAGATATTAACTAAGCATCCACTATATCCACCACATACTATACACAGTACTAGGAACCTGACCACCATAGTGAGTCCTCATGAAACTTACTGTCTAGTAAAGAATTATGACAAATACTCATTTACAACACTGAATGATGAACACTTTGACAGAAGTACTAGAAACTACATAATTTCATTGAAAAAGCACATTAACAAAAAATAGGAGTCATAATCATGGAAGCTTCAAAGTTTTACTGAATTGACACTTTAATAAGAAAGATGAGTAGGTTTTTAAGGTGTATGATTTAATCTTAATGCTATGGAACATCTCTTACAGCTATGCCTAGAGCTACCCTTCCTTAATCTTTCCCCAGCCTTAGGAGAAGCCAGCATTGCCTAAGGTTCACTCTTGCATCAATGGTCAGAACACAAATTGGTACTGTTTCTAGGAGGCCAAAACCTTTTAAAGGATACTACATTTGACCCAGGAATCACAATTCTATACTACTATAAGGAAACAGAGAAGCAAGTAATTAAAAAAAGGAAACAAGATAATCATTCAATACCAGAGAATAGATTAATAAATTGTGATCTACCTATTCAACATAATATTATACACACATTAAAAACGATATCGATTGGCTCCACTCCTGTGGCTCAACGGGCTAAGGCACCAGCCACATACACCTGAGCTGGCAGGTTTGAATCCAGCCTGGGCCCGCCAAACAACAATGATGGCTGCAACCAAAAAATGGCCAGGCATTGTGGCGGTCACCTGTAGTCCCAGCTACTTGGGAGGCGGAGGCAGGAGACTCGCTTGAGCCTAGGAATTGGAGGTTGCTGTGAGCTGTGATGCACAGCACTCTCTCCAGGGTGACAGCTTGAGGTTCTGTCTCAAAAAAAAAACAAACATAAAAATTATATTCATCTATATATAGATACACAAAGAGAGCTATGATAAACTGAAAGAACAAAGTATATGATTATATTATCATAAAAATACAAAGATATTTAATTTTTTTTTTTTGAGACAGAGGCTCAAGCTGTCACCCTGGGTAGAGTGCCGTGGCATCACAGCTCACAGCAATCTCCAATTCCTGAGCTCGAGCGAGTCTCCTGCCTCTGCCTCCCAAGTAGCTGGGACTACAGGCGCCCGCCACAATGCCCGGCTTTTTTTTGGTTGCAGCCGTCATTGTTGCTTGGCGGGCCAGGGCTGGATTCGAACCCGCTAGCTCAGGTGTACACGGCTGGCGCCTTAGCCCGCTGAGCTACAGACACCGAGCCTATTTAATTATTTATTTATTTTTGAGATAGCGTCTCACTCTTGTCACCCTCAGTACAGTGTTTCATAGCTCAAAGCAACCTGATAGCTCAAGTGATTCTCTTCAGGGATTCCAGCCTCTAGAGTAACTGAGACTACAGGCATGGGCCACAACGCCCAGATATTTTTAGAGACAGAGGTCTCCCTCTAGCTCAGGCTGGTTCAAACTCATGAGCTCAGGCAATCCGCCCACCTCGACCTCCCCAGAATGCTGAAATTACAGGCCTAAGCCACCATGCCTAGCCAAAAATACAAAAGTATTTAAACATTCACAGCCTGAAGAATTATACAGCAAATGTTATATAATCTCAAAGTAAGACAATTATACCTAATTTTGTTCTTTCTACTTATCCAGAGTTTATAAATTTTACAATAGATATTATTTATTAAACACAAACTTTTTTTTTTTTTTTTTTTAAGGAACAAATCAAAAACTTCAAATAGGCAGTACTTGTACCTCATTTGGTAGGGCGCCGGCCACATATACCCAGGCTGGTGGGTTCAAACCCAGCCCAGGCCAGCTAAACAATAATGACAACTGCAACAAAGAAAATAGCCAGGTGTTGTGGCAGGTGCCTGTAGTCCCAGCTGCTTGGGAGGTTGAGGCAAGAGAATCGCTTAAGCCCAAGAGTCTGAGGTTGCTGTGAGCTGTGATGCTGCAGCACTCTACCAAGGGTGACATTGTGAGACTCTGTCTCAAAAAATAAAAGAAAAAGAAAGAAAAGAAACTTCAAATAATTTCCCACTCTAATAAGAATATACAGGAATGTATCTCTCCATTTAAGAAATATGAGATGTCCATACCAGGAGTTCATCCATGCTAGTTTGACATTTCTCAAGGTTTATCCGCTTGATTGCCACTTTCTCTTTTTTAGGGGTACAATAAGCTGCTTGGACCACAGCAGTTGCTCCACTCCCTAAAAATAAATACATAAATGAGTAAACAAATAGTTGGATATATAAAACATGACATTTCCACTTCCTACACAATTTAAAGAGAAAAATCATTCTTATCTTGTCCCTACAGTAAATAACAAATAGAAGTACTCTAAGGAGTGCCAATTAAAGCAAAAGCTTCAATCATTTCACATTCATTGTCAATAAATACTAGTGCAAAAAAAATTTTTAAGTTCTAAGGTTCTAGAATATGATGGCATAGGATCACATGTCCCTACTTCTCTCCTCCAAATACAACTAAATATACTAAAAATAATTCAACAATCACAAAAGGACTCCAAAGGGGCAGAGAGAAGTAAACTAGCTAATGACCTCAAAACTTCAAGAAAGCACCACCATTGGCTCTGTTTTCCTTTTATCTCCCACATATCACAGAATAAACATGAGTGAAGCCTGCAACTTGGGACTACCAATAGGCATGAATGGATAGACAGACGGAGAGAGAGACAGATACATCAACAAATGAGAAAATTCTGCTATCTGGCCAAAAGACTGTGAAAGGGATAGCTTAGCAGAGACCTTGGGAGATACATTCCCTGGTCCACATTCAGGACACTAATGGGCCCAATGAACCACAGTATCAGCATCAGCAGGGTCTTCACCCTACACCTCCAACAGTGGTAGCCTAATGACACAATGGCAACTAGGTCCTTCTTCCACACTTGCGGCAATGTCAAGCCAATTATGTCCTCAGTAGCAGCAGAGCTGGGGCCTCACACTCACCAGTCAGCCCAAGTAGCACCCAGAGAGATGGAACAGGAGTTCCAACAGTGACAGAGAGGACAACACTCTAAGATATCTAAAGGCTAAATTATAGCTCACAAAAGTAGGACAGGAACTATACACTAAAACCAAACAGGGAAACTGCCTATTAAAACAGAAGAATTAAACAGGATCAAGAGTCTTCAAACAGGGGCCAAGCAAGGTGGCTCATATCTGTAATCCTTGCACTCAGGGAGGCTGAGGCAGGTGGATTGCTTGAGCTCAGGAGTTCAAGACCAGCCTGAGCAAGAACAAAATTCCACCTCTACTAAAAATTAAAAAAAAAAAAAAACTAGCCAGGTGTAGGCGCCTATAGTCTATAACTACTTGGGAGACTGAGGCAGAAGGATCACTTGAACCCAAGAGTTTTAGGTTGCTGTAAGCTGTGATGACGCCATACCACTCGGGGCAACAAAGTGAGATGCTGTGCTGTCTCCAAAACAAAAAATCTTCAAACATAATAACCTAAATGTCCAGAATAAAAAATGACATGTCATACATGAACCAGGTAAACATGCCTGAATAAGATAAGATAATCATACGGATGTCAAGATGAATCAAATGCTGGAATTATCTGACAAGAATTTGAAAGCAGCTATCAGAAAAATACTTCAACAGTTCTCTTGAGGCTCAGCGCCTGTGGCTCAACGGGCTAAGGCGCCAGCCATGTACACCTGAGCTGGTGGGTTCGAATCCAGCCCGGGCCCGCCAAACAACAATGGTGGCTGCAACCAAAAAATGGCCGGGAGTTGTGGTGGGCACCTGTAGTCCCAGCTACTTGGAAGGCAGAGGCAAGAGACTGGCTTGAGCCAGGAATTGGAAGTTGCTGTAAGCTGTAATGCCACAGCACTCTATCCAGGGTGACAGCTTGAGGCTCTGTCTCAAAAAAAAAAAAAAAAAAGAAATAAAAAAGAATCTTCAAATGGAAGATTATCCTAAATTGTCTGGGTGGGCCCAATGTAAACAAAGGGGTCCTAGTAAGTGAAAAAGGGAAGCAAGAGAGTAAGAGTGAGAGATGAAGAGAGAATAGAAGCAGAAGCTGAAGTTATACATGAGCTGGGGAGCAAATGATATGTGCAACAACATGGATAAAGATAAGAGGTATATTTGGTTCCAGAAAACAGACATCAAATATATAGAATGTGTTCACTGATTGTTTATAATATCAATTTTCACAATGTACTATCTAGTGGTATTCCTTTTCCTTTTTTTTTTTTTTTTTTTAATTGAATCATAGCTATGTACATTAATTCGATCATGGGGTACAGTGTGCGGGCTTCACATACAATCTGAGATATTTTCATCAACCTGATTGACATAACATTCATGAGATTTTCTCATTTACTATGTGAAAATATTTTTTGATCCGTATTTAGAAGTTTTCTCCTGACCCTTCAAATATGCACCACAAGTGTGATCTC
Organism: Arctocebus calabarensis; assembly: GCA_963573935.1. Taxonomy (NCBI): domain Eukaryota; kingdom Metazoa; phylum Chordata; class Mammalia; order Primates; family Lorisidae; genus Arctocebus; species Arctocebus calabarensis. The sequence goes on along the minus strand of CAUYON010073857.1, from coordinate 30,564 downwards.
ACCCTTTGTCTTATCTCCCCCCACCCTCCACCTTCCCTTCCCTCCCTCTCTCCTTTCCCCATCTTCTTGTGCAATACATGGGTTGTAGCCTTCACTTGAAAGATAAAAATTTGCCTCATATTAGGGGTGTATACATTGGATACTTTTTCTTCCATTCTAGAGATACTTTGCTAAGGAGAACATGTTCCAGCTCCATCCATGTAAATATGAAAGAGGAAAAGTCACCATCTTTCTTTAAGGCTGCGTGCATATTTGAAGGGTCAGGAGAAAACTTCTAAATACAGATCAAAAATGTTTTCACATAGTAAATGAGAAAATCTCATGAATGTTATGTCAATCAGGTTGATGAAAATATCTCAGATTGTATGGGAAGCCCGCACACTGTACCCCATGATTGAATTAATATACACAGCTATGATTCAATAAAAAAAAAAAAAAGTGAAACTGAAGTTGCTGAGACCCTTCGCATGTGTTCCCAATGCCTAATATTTTTATTAAATGTGTGAAAGTTAGGATCACCCTCTCTTTTCTACCCTAACATAACGTATTTCAGTAAGAACATCAGCAGCAAACAAATCAATTTCATCAATTCAGAGTTTCTGGATTAATTACTATACAAGAAAACTTGAAGTATCTTGGAATATTTATTGTAATTCCCACATTTACATAACATTACAAATCATAAGGTGTGGACATGAAAGGAGATTTTTCTTGCTATAAATAATAGTGACTTTTAAAATGTAATTTACCACCTGGGGAAATTTCAATTTTCTTACTCTCTTTGGAGAATATGGTTTTATAAAATTATTGTCATGAAGAGGAGATCAAAAGATGCAAAGCCAAAAACTAGGAAAAAGGGCATTACAGAAGTGTGTCAGGCAGTCAGTCAAATTTCCACCTGGTACTCTATGATGAGAGATCTAAATGGTGAGTGTCAAAAGCGAAGGACCCAAACAAAAGTTTGCAGAGAAGTGACCTGTGAGCAGAGATAGAATAGAATAAGTAGTGACTTCAGTCATGTCTATTTTTTCCATACATTGCCTAAGACATAGGCAATCTAAGACATAGCTTGTTATAGCAAGTTAGGTAACAGGAACTGACTTGCTTACTGCACAAAAGATGCTATTGAGGAAGACAGGGAGGGGGAAAGTTTCTCCTTTGACTTAGAAGGTGTTAAGGAAGAAGTGGAAAAATAGAAAGTGAATTCATGAGGTGTGACTCTTGGGCTAATATTCTTTCTCCAGTATTTCACTGCCTTCCTCTGAGTCACTGAGAGACAGCAAGTCTGCCAGTTGGGAGCTCACCCTCCAGCATCCTTATAAAAAAAGAGAATCTAATGATTTGTTAGGAAGCACTAACTCATAATAAATGGATATAAGAAACAATTGCAGTGGGTGTTTGAAGATGCTCATGGGCTGAAAGATTGAAATTTTGAAATGCAAAAGTGCCTTGGAATGACCTAACCACATGCCCCAATGCTCTAGAACTTGATACAGGTACTTTGCCACACACACATACCCCTCTGGATTTTTTTTTCACCCAAAATATGAACCTTTAATGATACATCTGGAATTTATATATGTGCGTGTGTATGTGTGTGTGTGTGTGTGTGTGTGTGTGTGTGTGTGTGTGTGTGTGTGTGTGTAGAGAGAGAGAGAAAAAAAATTATTTTGGAAACCTAGAATAGTAAATTGAAAATGTCTGGTATATGTGGCTCAAAGGAGTAGATCCCATGTGCCGCTGGCCTCATATGCCAGAGGTGGTGGATTCAAACCTAGCCCTGGCAAAAAAAAAAAATGTCTGGTATAATCTGCTTTCCCCTGCATTAGTCTGCTTGGGCAACCATAACAAAATGTCACAGACTGGGTGGCTCAAACAGCAGAAGCATATTGCCTCACAGATCTGGAGGCTAGAAGTTCAAGATTGAGGTGCTTTCAGGTTTGATTTCTGAAGATTCTCCTCCTTGCTTGCAAATGGCCACCTTCTCTCAGTGTCCTCGCCTGGCCTTACCTCTGTGTGTGCTCTGAACCTGGCAACATTGCTGCTTCTACTTTTAAAGACATCAGTCATAATGGATTAGGGCTCCAGTCTGATAACCTCATTTGACCTTAATTACTTCACTAAAAGTCCTCTCTCTAATTACACTCATTTGGGGACTTAGGGCTTCAATAGAGGAATTTTGATAAAGACACATTTCAGTCCATAAACGCCCCCCTCCCTTAGGATTACCAATATATTAAGGGGTTTATTTCTGGACATAAAGGTAATATAAAAACAGAGCAATTGTCAAATATATGATATATGCATACATAGTAAAAAACAAATAAATATGAAATCATGAAACAGGATATGATTACATGTCAGCTAGAGTCTCTGAGTGCCTCTTAAAATTGAGATAAGCTTCATTTGAATTTCCATTTCATCTTTATAAGAAGATGCAGTGCCCTCCCACGATTTCTCTGAACTCCCAGGAGGTATACCTCTTCATTGTCATTCAGCTCCCAAATTCCTGACTGCAGAGAATTTGTTCTCACTCTGTCAGGTCAGTATTTGATTTTACCCTATGTACAAGCTAATACATTAGCCTAGTCCTGTCTCATGGATGCCAACAGATGGCATGAGATTTGTGAGTCAGAGACAAATAACTCAATTACTCAGACCACAACAAGCAGCATGAGTATGAGCAAGGGACATGGCTCCCCTGTCCCACTGTAGTCTCATGGTGGTTACATGACGAGGTCCAGATGGAAAAAGAGCGATGTGCTTGGTGGACCTGCTGTTTTGTAGCAGGCAGTCAGCACACCTGCTGTCTGTCCTGGCTGAGACACCATCTCATCCCTCAACATTACTCACTATAAATACAACTCTAAGAAATGGCCAAGAGAAACAGTGGTCAGGATCCTCTATTCTTGTCATACCATAGCTGTGGATTGCATGGTGCCCCCCAAAATATGTCCCTGTCCTACTCCCCCAAACCTATGACTATTTCCTTCTTTGGAAAGAGGGTCTTTGTAAACCACGGTGGAAAGACTGTTGGTAGAAACATGGATGTGGGAGTTGCTTATGGTAAGGGCTTGGAAGGAAGTAGGGAACGTGCTATTGGAGACTAGAGAAAACATGATCTTCCTTATATAGTGGCAGGGAAGTTGGCCTACTTGTGTCTTGTGGTTGTGTGGAAAGTACACAACTGTTAAGTGATAAACTTGTGTATCTAGCTGAGATGATTTTCAAGCAAAATAATGAAGGTGCAACCTGCATTTTGCTTGCTAAGTGCAGTAAAATATGAGAAGAAAGAAGTAACTTGAAGAAGGATCTGATAAAAAAAAAAAAAAAGGGGAACTAGCACATGATGATCTGGAAAATTCTGAAGCTATCCAGATTAATAAATACTGGATATTATGGACTGAATGTTTGTGACCCTCCAAAATTCACGTGCTGATGTATAATCTCTAATGTGATGGTATTTGGAGGTGGTGTCTTTGAGATATAATTAGGTCATGTGCATAGAGCCCTCATTAATGGACTTTGTGTCCTCATAAGAAGAGGACAGACAGCAAGGATACAAGAAGTTGGCAGTCTTGACCTAGAAGAGCATTCTCTCCAGAACCCAACCATGTTGGCACCCTGATCACACATTTCTGCCTCCAGAACTGTAAGAAATAAATTTCTGTTGTTTGTAAGCCATCCAATCTATGGCACTTTTTAATGGCAGTCAAACCAACTGAAACCTAATATTAGAAGATTCGTTGTTAGGAAAGCATGCTCTGAAGCAAAGAGTATGTCTGGACAACCTTTAGCTGAACAGATTAAGTATGTGATTCTTGGATCCTCTTACCCACCCCTGCAGAGGTGAGGAAAAGAGATGAGGTTTTACAGGAAATATTTCCCGAGGAGAGATCTTTTGTCTAATGGTATGGACACGTGACATACATAAGAGACCTACATCATTTTACAGAATGTTATCAGCAGAAATGCTGCCATCTTGGAATTATGGGGACAGAAAGGCAGAGTCCAGTGGAGCTACTGCCCATAAGTCTATGATGTTGCCCAGGACCCAAAGGACACAGCTCTGAACAAGAGAGGATTGTTATCAGGCTTGGAATTTAATGAAATATTGTCACCTAGATTTCAAATTTGTTTGGGACTGGTAACCCCTTTATTCCTTCCAATTTCTGCCTTTTGGACTGGAAATATCTCTCAGACACCTGCTCCACCACCATATTTTGGAAGTAGATACCTTGCTTTCTGGGTCCACAGGCAGATGGGACTTAGAAAACAGATGGAGAAGATTTTGCCCCAAGAAAGATCATGCCTGGCATTTCACTCATACATGATTCAAATGATGAGATTTGAGATTTGTGAGCTGATAATATTTAGATGAAATTTTGGGATCAGAGTTAATGCAATAATGGGTGGAGCCCTTTGGAGATGTTGGGATACATTAATGAATGCATTTTGCATGTCACATGGATGTGAAATTTGGAGATCTAATCTCTTTGGAGATTTGGTAGTTTGGTAGTCTTAATCACAGCTCCCCAAAAGATATGTCTGTGTTCCAATCACCCGAACCAATCCTTTTTTTGGAAAAATGGTCTTTGCAGATGCAATTAAGTTAAGGATCTTGAGATGAGAGAGAATATCCTGGATTACCTGATTAAGACACGTAAGGAAGTGTTCATATAAGAGTGAAGCAAAAGGAGATTTGACACACACACAGAGGGTGGGGGAAGTAATATGACCACAGGGAGAAAGATCAGAGTGAAGGAGACACAGAGTGAGGAATGCCGGCAGTATCGACAAGCTAGATGCAGCAAGGAATGATTGTCTCCTGGAGCCTCCAAAGGGAACACTGCCCTGCCAATATCTTGATTTTGGATTTCTCATATTCAGAACTGTGAAAAAAATAAATTTCTGTCTGTTAAGTTACCTAGTTTATGTTAAATTGTCAACAGCAACCACAGGAAATTAACACCTCCTTTAAGATGTGTAGAGGGGCAAGAGACCCCTGAAAGAATGTGTCTCCCAGCAGACTGAGCCTGCAGTTGTTCCTTTATTTTGATTAAAAGATTGAGTCCTCTTCTTCAACTTTCTCACAAAATCATTTTCATAAGGTCTTTGCATATGGGTATTGGGTACAAACAAAACCAATTTGTTTGTATTGGTATAAATTGACTTGTTTCCTATTTCACCAATGAGTTTTACTCAAAGTCTAGTGAAATAGGAAACAAGTCAATTTATACCAATACAAACAAATTAAACTACAATACTGCATTGAGTTTTCTACCACACCACTATGTTGTTGGCCATACTTTCTTACTTCTTCCCACTCTCTTTGTTTTTTTCTTCTTCCATCAAAGTCCTATTTTCTCTTTAGTCACCCTGCCTCTTTTTCACTGATGCCCTAGAAGTTTTATCTTCACCTCAGTTTATCAAAATTTTTTTAAAATAAAGATAGTTCTTTTCTAAATTATAAAATATTTTTCCCATTAAACAGTTGCCAATTCTATCAGTGTAATATTGCTTAAAAGAAGTTTGAAAGATTCAAAACAGTAATGGCGAACATGTGAAGGGATGGGGGGAGGCAGTGACAAGGGAGGAGGCAGGACTGGACCAAGAAAGACAGGAACCAGGGTATTTTGGAATTAGAATTGGACAGGGTTAGGGAGGCAGGGCCTCCAAGGCTGATAATATGCTCTGACCCGTCCAGACATCAACATGGAAGAAGGTGCAATGTCTGTGGATGCATTCAGGATTTCTCTGGGTAACGTGTGTGAGATGGATCTGATTTTACTCATGACAACAAATAACAACATGATATCCAAGTTATGTCTTACACTGACTGGGAAGTTTGAACATTAAAGAATAACATTAAAGAATAAACTTCTATTTTTACTTTTAAGAAGTGAGAAGTGGCTCGGTGCCTGTGGCTCAACGGGCTGAGGCGCCAGCCACGTACACCTGAGCTGGAGGGTTCGAATCCAGCCCAGGCCTGCCAAACAACAATGATGGCTGCAACCAAAAAATAGCTAGGCGTTGTGGCGGGCGCCTATAGTTCCAGCTACTTGGGAGGTGGAGGCAGGAGACTCGCTTGAGCCCAGGAATTAGAGATTGCTATGAGCTGTGATGCCACTCTATCCAGGGTGATAGCTTGAGGCTCTGTCTCAAAAAAAAATAAAAAATTAAAAAAAAATAAGAAGGGAGAAGTGATCCTACCTTAAATGTCAACATTTATTGCTTTCTATTATATATCTAATATTAATATCTAATATTTTTCTAATATTAATCTTACTGTTATTTTTAAATAACTTGAGTTAGATTGAACTACGAGGTTGTGTCTTGACTTAAGTTAGTGACACATACCTTGTCAGATGATACAGCTTTTGAATTACACGAAGAACATTCTAGAAAACATACAATAATATTTGTTTTAGAAATTACATTTATTCTTGAGGAAGTCATATCTAAATTTAATGAGGTACTCTTTAAAGCATTTTTAAGCAAATAAAGGGTAGTTTTTAAAAATTCAATTTTAAATAAATTGAATCATTTTAAGAATGATTTCAATAATTTATTGAGCTTCAAAGAATACAACAAGTAATTCATGGAAAAAAAACAACACCAATTAATTTTTATCTTGAGCAAAATATATAAAGTAGTGAAACTTTTATACAGAAGATGTATTTAAGTCTCTGTTTTCAGAGATCTATGAAGTCCCAAGAGGGCAAGAAACTTGCTCTCACAGTAGCAGAGTAGATATTAAATCTCAATCTCCTATTCCCACTACAGCCACTACAGCATTCTTTTATATACTCCTGTGCCTTCACCATCTGTGAGCAAATTAGAGAAGAGATGGAATCGTATACAGTAGTCCGCCTTCATCCATGATTTTGCTTTCCACAGTTTCAGTTATGCAAATCAAACTGTGGTCTGAAAATATTAAATGGAAAATTCCAGAAACAAATAAGTTTTAGATTGCACACGATGAACTCCCACTCGGCCCCACCCAGAATCTGAATGTGTTTTGTCCAACAGATCCATGCTGTCTACGATCCTTGCCCTTCAGTCACTTAGTGGCCATCTCAGGTATCAGATCAACTGTCGGCATTGCAATGCTTGTGTTCACGTCCCCCTTATTCTACTTAAGAATGGCCCCAAAGTTCAAGAACTTTGTGATACTGGCATGTTGTTATGATTGCTCTGTTTTATTATTAGTTATTGCTGTTTATCTCTTCCTGTGCCTAACTGATAAATTGAGCTTTATCATAGGTATGTACGTATAGGAAAAAACAATATGTACTGTATAGGGTTTGGTAGTATTTGCAATTTCAGGCATCTATTGGGAGTCATGGAATATATTCCCTGTTGATAAGGGGGATTAATGTAATTTTTATTCCTGTCCTAACAACAGCATCTACCACATTATAAGCATTTAATTAAAGTTTGTTGTGTGAATTAAAAATGAATAAATGGGAAAATAAAATCTGTTTAATAAGAGTATATGCTTGTATAAATTCATCAGTTTTCTGTTATGGACAATTGTGAAAGGAGAAAGGAAAACCTCAGAATCATAGAAGAAACCACAGATCATCATACAGATATGAACTGGTCTGCTTAAAAGACTTATTGCCAATATAGACTTCTATGCAATTGAAGTGACCATTTAAAGTATTGAAACTAAAGACATTGGTAACCATTAGACTTTTGAGTTCATAGATGTAAATGTAGAGATCTAATTATTAGTATACACCAAGCAAAGGAAAGCAGAGTCAGATCCAATCTAGGAGGCCTGAGTTCTCCTTTATATATTATAAATAATATACACATGATATATTTACTGGTGTGATAAGATTAAACATTGCAAAAAAAAATGGTTAAAGTAAAATAGCTCGTTTGTCATACTACTAGTCTGATGTAAAAAAAATAAATTTGCTTTCTTCCTTGTTTTTATTTTTATTTGTTGCAACAATATTATAATATGCTAAAGGAAAATTTTAAAGTGGCAAATTAATTACTATTTGTAATTAATATTCATATAACTTTATTATATATACGTTTTAATATTCATACATATTTAAATTTTTTCTTCTATTTTGAATATCATTTTGGTATTTTGTTTTCATTAAAGCATTTTCATTTTACCCTATAGTCTTCATAATTGCTGTTTTTTAAATAGCAGGTTAATATTGCCGGGTGCAGTGGCTCACACCTGTAATCCCAGCACTTGAGAGGCCGAGGTGGGTGGATTGCCTGAGCTCATGGGTTTGAGACCAGCCTGAGCCAGAGCGAGACAAAGTCTCTAAAAAATCAGGCGTTGTGGTGGACACCTATTGTCCCAGCTACTTGGGAAGCTAAAGCAAGAGACTTGCTTAAACCCAGGAGTTTGAGGTTGCTGTGAGTTGTGATGCCACAGCACTCTACCAAGGGTGACAAAGTGAGACTCTGTCTCAAAAAAAAAAAAAAAGGGTTAATATTGCATTTAGTTTGTGTGCTATAGTTTTCATACTTACTCCCCTGTAAGTTTTTTAATGATTTCTAGAAATAATTTCTAGAAATAATTAAAGCTACTTAATGTATGTAAAGTATGTTTTCTTAGGCTGCCCAAGACAGGGAGATGACATAAAATACAAAATATTTTTTTTATTTTTTTGAGACTCAAGCTGTCACCCTGGGTAGAGTACTGTGGCATCACAGCTCACAGCAGCCTCCTGCCTCCAACCTCCTGTTCTTAGGCTTAAGCGATCCTCCTGCCTCAGTTTTTCTATTTTTAGTAGAGATGGGGTCTCGCTTTTGTTTGGGTTGGTCTCGAACTCATCAACTCAAGCTGTCCACCCACCTTGGCCTCCCAGAGTACTAGAATTACAGGTGTGAGCCACTGTGCCTGTCAATACGAAATAATTATTAACAAAATAATATTTCTCTGACCCAGTCATCGACTTTTAAAACAGGGGGAGGCTAAGTCCCTAAACACTGCCTCATTCCTCAGGAATAGAGAACATTCCCCTCAACATGGTTCTCCTGGAAACCATTGCTGCCCCTAATAATGACCCCTGCATCCTGCCCACTGCCTCACCTTCACAGTGGGTGTGAAATCTCGATGCCTCATTGCTCATGCCTTCTGCCCCAGCCCCTGCCAATGCTTCTGTAGCTCATGAGGACCAGTCACTCAGGTGCGGGAGAAAGGCCACCTTAAGGCAATGACACCTGTGTTCGTCCTCTAGAGGGATCCAGGTCTTACAATTTGCATATTTTTGTTCACACTTAATTAATGGAGACATTGTTCCACCTTGAATGCCAGAGTGCATCTGCAGGAATGGGTCAGAGTGCAACCTGAGAGTCTCTGCTCAAACCATCTCTCTCTCTCCAAGTCTACCTCTCGCTTTTAGCCTGTACTCTCTTCTCTTAGCATGAACTTTCTATTTATCTCCCTGGACCCTTCTGCAAATGAGCCCCTTCTGGGAAGAGCCTGTCCTCTGGCCCTTCGATGTACAGACGGATGCTCAAATTCACAGTGCCGGCATAAATTAGATACTCCTGTCACTTTTTCTTTTGGAGACAGACTCTCATTCTGTCTCCCAGGCTGGAGTGCAGTGGCCCAAACTAGCTCACTATAACTCAAATCCTCGGCTCAAGAGATCCTCCTGTCTCAGCTTCTCAAGTAGCTGGGATACTGGAGCGTGCTGGGTCTGGTTAATTTTTTAATTTTGTTGTAGAGACAGACTCTTGCAATGTTGCCCAGGCTCACCTCAAACTCCTGGCCTCAAACTATTCTCCCACTTTGACCTCCCAAAATACTAAGGTTACAGCATAAGCCACCATGCCCAGCCTCCTAATACTCTTTTTACTACAGGAATTCATTTTTAAGGTCTGACAATAATATGAAAGGCTATAAACTCCCCCTACCAAATTTTTATGGTTAAATATGGAATTACCTATTTAGTTTTATACATTCATTTATTTCTGTTTTTGTTTTCCAAAGATTTTTTTTCCTTTCTGACCTTCATTGCATTTTGAGAAAAAAACTACATTAGCTATATTCAATCTTCAGCCTTGTATTTCTCTGTTGAATCATCTTATAACTTAAAATTGGGCTCCGGAAGAAAGTGGGAGAATAAATTCCGCATTTGTTCAAATTAATTCTTAAACTATTATATTAAAAAAACCCCTACTTCAGAAATAGTCAGGAAGTCTCCCAGAGAAGGAAGTCCTATAAAAAATTTCAAAGTGGGGTGGCACCTGTGGCTCAAAGGAGTAGGGCCCCGGTCCCATATGCTAAAGGTGGTGGGTTCAAACCCAGACCTGGCCAAAAACTGCAACAACAACAACAACAAAAAAATTCAAAGTGAGTGAAGAAAAAAGGCAATCTGCATTAATTAATTTGTATTAGCTGTGTGTATGGATATGAAAATGGCAGCAAGCCAGCTTATAATCAGGGATAGAACACTATCCCCTTTTTATTGTGACAATAGAGGAAACTAGTTAACCCTCCAGGAAATAAAATGCTTATATTTGCAGTAAGTTTTGGTGAGATTTACTGGAATACTTCAGCCTGGTTACTGTCAACAAATGTCTCACAAGGTCACCTTTGATAAAAGTGTTGAGTTCGCTATACTCTTATTGTGTTCCCAGGGAAGATTTATGATCTGAGCAATAATGTGCCCCTGGTGGGGCAAAGCTCCAGGCAGGTTGAGGGGCAGTGCAGTCATATGGGACTGGAGTGCATACCCAATAGTCTTAGACTTTCTGTGCTAGACTTTTCACCATTGCCATATTACTTTTTTTTTAATTTTTCTTTTTGTTGTTTTTCTCTAAACTTTTTTGGAGGGTAGTGGAGGGAGTCTCATTCTGTTGCCCTGGGTAGAATGCTGTGGTGTCATCATCATAGCTCACAGCAACCTCAAACTCTTGAGCTCAAATGATCTCCCTGCCTCTGCCTCCTAAGTAGCTGAGACTACAGGCACCCATGATGCCCAGCTAGATTTTCTATTTTTAGTAGAGACAGAGTCTCACTCTTGTTCAGGCTGGTCTCCAACTCAAGCAATGCACCCACCTCGGCCTCCAGTGCTAACGTTGCCATATTCTTCTCGGTTACACCTCTATGCCGGCTGAAGATGGTGCTCCTCCTGCCCGGAGTGAGCTTTCCCTCTTCTTCACATAGGAAATTCCAACCTTCAAGATCTAGATTAATTGCCACCTCTTCTGGGAAGCCTTCAAACTTAGATTTACCCTCTTCTCAACTTTTGACTCAAGGCTCCTTGTACTTCTCTGTATTTCGCTACTCAACACATTATGGTATAATTATTGTTTAGTCAAAGTACCAGAATGAAAGCTCAGAGACAACAGGGTCCATTTTGTTCGGATGTAGAATAATGCCTGGAACAAAGGAGTCAGATGAATATTTGTTGAACGATCCACTTCTTAGTATGTAAAGACCCGTGAGCATTGTTGGGAGGAAGAAAACAAGATAAAACAAACATATGATCCAGTTTTGAGGACAGACACGGGAAGACATTATAAGCATTGGGATTGCAAAGAAGGAATAGACATTAAATTAGACAGAATACTTACGTTACATTCATATAAGCTATTTAGATATCATATGTAAGTATGAAATGATGATAAATCAGTTTCATGTCCACACTTATCAAAAGAGGCAAGTCTTAAGGGAAGAATTTAGGCAGCAGGAAAGAAGAGATTTAGGATCAATGGAAGGATGGTATGGTGATAAAGAATGACATATTTTCTGAGGAAAATAAGCAGACCATTTATGGAAGGAAATTCTGGACAATAAAGTTGAGTAGATAAGCCAAAACAGAGGACTTAGAGCTCAGCCACAGTGGTGTGAGTTTGAGCAAGAAAGACACTTAACCTTCATGAGTCCCAATTTCCTTATTTGCTAATTGACAATAATAGCTAAGTTTTACTGTTTCACAAAGTTGTTATGAGGACAAAAACGAGTCAAGGTGTTTCTGACCAGACATAAGCATTAAGAAATAGTAGAGTATGAATTAAGATATACCTTATGGTTTGAACTATAGAGAAAAAAATACTGGAGGACAATATATCCAAATGAACTGCACTTGCATTATAGTGACAGGACCATGACCTCTTCCCCTCGACACACGCAATTTTCTCTATATTCAAAATCATCCCTGAATAACATGCTAATTAAAAGTGCATTTTATTCAAAAAATGTTAACAGATGCTGATAAAATAATAATGGACTTCAGAAACGCAGTCTGATTTCTCCAGAAGCTTCCATTTGAACAGGCAGAGACAGACACAAAGCAATATAGATACATAAGATAATTTTGGATGGCTACAGGAGTGATGCAGTGACAGGGAAGGTATTGCATTAGGTAGAGGGGCTCCTCTGTATGAGGAAAGCAGAGACCTGTTTGAGCAAAGACTTGACATGATGAACAGGTGCCCAGACCTACATGCTGGATTGCAGGAGCCTGTCACAGGCAGTGGGACAGGCAGCTACAAAGGCTTAAGCAGAATGAGCTATATGTGTGCGAGGGACAGAGGGAAAGAGACTGTGGCTGGAACAGAGTGAGCAAGGTCAGAAAGATGCACACGGGCCAGATCATAGAAGATCTTTGAAACCATAGTAAGGAAACTGGATTTTCCTCTCGGTACAATGGCAAGACTCTGAAGTATTTTCAACAGAGGGATGAAACAATCTCTATTACATTGCTTACTGATACAGTCTGCATGTGTGTATATACATGGGCAAACTATAGGTGTCTAACATATCTGTATAGATACATAGAAGTGTATTATGCACACCCCCATGTGTAACAAAACTTAACTGCTAGGTGCTAAAATGAGCTCCATCATGATTTCGTGCTTTACAAGACGAAAAAGTTTGTACTTTCGATGCTGCTGAAGTTTAATTCCCTGGGGGAAAAGCTGATGTCATTGTGTACATAGACGTGTGTTCTTTCTAAGATTACATATTTTATAAATGTGGGAAGTTTGGTATCATCACCTCAAGTTGTTACTAGTATGGGAACAGTTTATAACATATTTAAATGGCACTGATTGAGTTCTGCATAAGAGGGTAAAGATAAAATATTAATCGGAAATTCCAGTATTCTGAATGCTAATTCTGGTTCTCTGCTTAATGTGCTACATTATTTTTTTTGTGTGTTTTCTTTTTCTTTTCTCTACAAGAATACAAAGGAGCAGTGGTGCATTTGAAAAATAGATATTAAAGAGAAAATTTGCAAATGCTGAGCTAGGTAGATTTGCTACAGAGTATTTCAAAATTACTATTGTCCTTCTCTTCCTGGTAGCACATATTTCTAAGAAATAATGAACTGAGCTCTCTTGAGTGAACAAATGCCCAATAGAGGAATTTTGGCAGTTAGAGAGGCACGCTAACTACTTCAAGTCTCAAAAGCATCATCATTGACTTCATTATTCCTCTGGAGCACTCTGATGAATCTCCTCCCAGAAATGTGGAAGCACAATGGGAAAGCAAGCCGTTTCTTCCGGCCTTTTAGTGCCTGAGACAATAGACTTATGAAATATTGTGCACTTTCCATGCTGCTCAGAAAGTCGGACATTCCTTTGTGAACGCACATATTAATGGGACTTTGATGTCAATGTTAAAGAGTCCATTCTGTCTTCAGTGTCTGCAAAGATAAATACTTACCTCGCGCAGCAGGAAGCACATTCCCCGTCTCCAGAGAGGGCATTAGTATCCACACGACCCTCTTTCTCTGAGATGAAGCACTGGCGGCTGCACTGCCATCTGCATCCGAGAAAGAAATATAATCGCCCTTACTCTTTTTCCCTCATTCCTTTTCCATCAGAGACAAGACTTTTCAAAAAAATCTATCAAGTTGTTATCTTCCTTGGTCTTTATTCTGTGTTTTTCAAATGATAATCATTTCTTGATCATTCCAAAGGAAGCATCAAAAAGTAAAACCACTTTTGACTGTTCCCACTGGAATAAAAAACGATAGGACACCTTTCTTTACATTTTCATCCTCAAAAATGGTCCCTTCTCAAAGAAAATGGTACAATTTTCAAAGGGGCAGTGATTTTCTGACCTTCTTTGATGTAGTCATCCGGTCCCTTTCAACAGATGTTTTGTGGAGTCCATGTCTAGCTCTTCAGGGGGATTCAGAAGAAAGGGATGATACCCTCAGCCCCTGCCCTTGAGTGGCTTAGAGTCTTATTGTATTAGGAAGAACAAATAGAACGCACATTACTTAAGAATATTTAGAGGTAATAGAGTGGCTTAAGAGTTCAGGTGGTTGAATAAGCCAGCCTTGTGTTCAAATCCTGCCCTTATCCTTGCCACTTTCCAGCTGTAGCACTGGAAACTAACCTCCTGGAACCTCAAAATTCTCCTCAAAGCAGAGAGAATATTAGTGACCATCTTCTAGGCCTGCCATGAGGATGGATGAGATAATGAATCATGTATATAAAGTATTTATCAATATCTTGGTGCCAGGGCTCCAAATAAGTATTTTAAAAGCAGTAGCTATATTTCATGGTAAACATAATGAGCATAATTATTAGGTCAAGAAAGTTGCATGTTAAGCAGCCTTTGAGAATTATATCACATATTTATATTTGCAAGTTTTAAACACATATTATGTTTTTCCAATAGGCATTTTGCATTGCTGTTTGGCGTACAATGTTGGTCTTCCACAAGCAAAAATATTTTCTGGTCCTTCAAGTGAGCAGTTTGGTTACGCGGTGCAGCAGTTTACAAATCCAGAAGGCAACTGGTAAGAATATTCTTTTCTTTATAACAACAAAATAAAAATACAAAATAAATTTCATATTTGACTATAATTTCTTTTTCAAATTGGTATTACTACTAATGGATAGCCTTCCAATATCTCTATTAAGACCAATCTTTCTTCGAGAGTTCACAACTTCAGATTGGTAATTAATGGATTTGTAATTGATGGGATGGTATACAATTGTTAAACCTTGGATGAAAAATGTTCACTAAATATTCCATAGCAAATTCCTAATGTACCATTTAGGTATGTGGGCAGGTAGGTAGACACATAGATAGCAATGGTAGAGTTGTCTTCATTTCTTAGTAAACTGATATTCGTTGAGCTTTGAGAATCATCGCCTTGCTGATTTCTAGATGGTAGGATTATCATCTGTGCCATTTCTAGATGGAAGAATTGCTTCTTAAATTTTCTCCTTCATCAAGGCTTTGTATTCTTGCTTCATTCTAAGTTATCCTTCCCCATTCTATAGGGTAAATAGTTCACAGGTGTCAATGTAAAATTGACAGTGGTGACTTTTTCTAGTGTACTTAGCACCTTTCTTTTTTTGCCTAAAAGTGCCCTTTCTTTTAATGCTGTGCAATTGTTACACTTATAAACCATGGCCATTCTACTCAAGTAAAAACAACCACTTGATGGACATGGAAATATATATCCCCATTTCAGGTTTAAGTTTCCCATAGAATAATGCAGATAAATTCAGGGAAATGAGATGATTCTGAAAGTTGTATGTAGCGAGAAGAACTGTGGCTCCTCTTGCGTTAGAGTTTGTGCTCACCTGTGCACAGGGGTCCTGCCATTGAAATCTTATCTCCTTGTGGTAACAGAAGGTCCTAGACTGTCTCTACTCACCCTGAAGGTTGAGATCCTGGATCTGCACCCTCTAGATCTCTTTCCAACGATTAAAAGGTCTGTTCTTGGTTAGTCAAATATGAACTACGATTTTTAACTCTTTTTTCTGTGCAAGCTTTTGTTTGATGGTCTCAACAGTTGAATTCAAAGAAAAATGTAGAATTCTCCTAGACAGCCTAGTGTGTTCTTGGAGGAGGTGAATCATGAGGTGAGTTTTAGGTGGTGGAGATGAAGGGGCAGGAGATGAGAATTAACTCATGTGACTTGAAAGCAATGCATGTCAGAGCCAGCTTGTCAGTCATCTGGAAGAATAGGAAAGTCTAGTTGGAAACCAAAAGATCAGCAATTACTGTAAACATCTGGGACATGGCAGAGAGTTGCATCTTTAATAATTATCAAATTATGCTTTGGTAACTATAGGGCTGAGTTGGCTAGAAAGATGATGTAGTAAATATATTTTGACCTTGATATCTAATAGATGAAGTTGTTAATGACCTCAAATTTTACATATCCAGCCCCAGATTCTTCCCATGGACTCTCATATCAAATAATTCATTCAACATCTACATTTTAATGCAACCCATAAGTGTCTGATTTTCTGCACCAACAAATGGGACCCAAAATCCTTACTCCCTTCATTCTCCCTCCTCCCCCATATCCCATCCATAGCCAGTCCCATTGATTCTAATCCCAAAATACTTGTTATCTGGCCATTCCTCTCCGTTGCCTGCTGCTACTGTGACTGAAGCCAACACCAGCTCTTGCAGGCGCTGTGGCAGGAGCTTCGCAGCCTGTCTCCTGCTTGCCTTCCTGCCCTGCTTTATTCTACTTTCTCACCACAGACAGCATGAACTGAGAAAAACTTGGATCACTCCCTAGATTAAAACCTTCTGTGGCTTTCCACTGCAATGAGAATAATTTAAAATTCCTTAAAGGGCCCTCCATGATCAGGCATCAGCATCAGCCTGCCTCTTCTATACCGTCTATCACCCCTTTCCCTTGTTTTCTATGCACCAGGGCCTATGTCTTCTGTCTGTTCCTTGAACACCCGGAACTCATTTCTGCCTGAAATCTTTTGTTTTTTGTGCAGTTTTTGGCCGGGGCTGGGGTTTGAACCTGCCACCTCCGGTATATGAGGCCGGTGCCCTACTCCTTTGAGCTAGAGGTGCCGCCCAGCCTCAAAGCTTTTATATATCCTTGAGCTTCAGCTCAAGGCCTTACTTCCCTCCAGCTTGTATCTCACTGTCCCCTGGCACGAGCACACCCCATACACAGAGGAAGAGAAGGGAGAGCCCCTGTCTGACCTGAGAGGCTGAGCCATGTGGAGGTGAAAAGCAGGAAGGAAAGAGAACACAGCTTGCCAAGTGAGCCTGTCTGGGTCCTTTCACTGATCTCTATTTCTGAAGCAAATAAGCAGAAGAGGCCAGGCCATGGGCATGCCCTTCCAGTCCACCGTAGGCTGGACACTATGTGAAGTGCAGTGTGCAAAACATGGATGTGGACTTTTAGGAGTGTGGAGCAGAGTCAGTGAGGAAGGTTTATATGCAGAGTAGGAAACCAAGAATAATACAGGAGACCTAACTAAGTGCCAACTTCTCGGAGTTAATGGTGTCTGCATTCTTTCAGTGTCATAGCTGTAACTTGACATTAAGAGCTCATTGGCTCTTTCTAGGGCCTGGCACCCTAGAGGGACAAAGTGCCCTCATGTCCTCTGTCATTAGCCTAGTCCTGCCAAGGTGCCTGGCCACAGAGGGCAGAGCTGTGGCCAGGATCTAGGTGAGTGGGTTATTCCATTGCACTGTGGAAGGGGCCACAGTCAGGACAGCAGCTCCACCAGTCTCAGGCTCAAGGAAATTCATATGAAACTTGGAATCCAAAACTGCCTATTTGTTTTGACAGTTGGCACAATGCCCTTCTCCACTCCTAATTTATGACAATCGTACAGACATTATGGAAGAAGCAGATGTGAGGAAGACTGTTTAAACATTAACTTTCCTTCTGATACTAATCAAGTTAGCTTTGGGCACAGAAAGTGTTATGAATATGAATTCCTTAAACCGCGAGTCTTTCCTCCTTGGCTTCACGCGTACATTACCCATGTGCCTGCACACACACACACACACACCCCTTATTTTCTTTATTCTCTTACTAGTGGTTCTAAAGCTGCTATTTTGGCTCCTTTTTCCTCTGCTTATCTTGACATTTTTTACACTGTATTTGAACCCTGATTCTACCTCGCTGCCCTCCCCTTCTTTCCTAAGGCTCTAGTCTGAGTTTTCTTAAATCATACTTCATTATTTTTAACAGACAATTTCAGCACTTCCCTGTGTGCTGTGGTCCTTGAGAACATACAGGCATATTTTACATTAGGATCTACCAGTTTTAACAGAATTATCTTAACTCTTTCACTGGTTGTACTTATTATTCTTTTATTACACCAGGGACTTTTACTCTAGAAACAGTGGTGATAATGGCTTTGATAATTCTTGGGCCTTTTGTAGTCTTAAGCAAGCTGGATGCTTTTAAAAGCAAGATTACCTTCTAAGCAGAGCACCAGGACAGCCCTCTGGCTGTAAGTAAAGTTGTGGTCTGGGCCATCCCTCCTCAGAACCCTTACTTTACACACAGGATGTTCCAATACAGATGATGCAATCCTTATCACAAACAATCTACAAAGAATTGAGATATGTTTAAAAGCATTTCCTGGAGCTTGTGGCAATATGCGCTGTTTCTGTTTGTCTAGTTTGAAGGCCTCTCTCAAGAACAAGCTGAGCTCATTCAGTGACTCAAAAGTCATAGAAAACTGCAATCATCTGTGTGACAAGGAAGGGGGGTGGTTTCTAGTTGTAGAAATGTATTTTCTTTTTATAGGGAGGACTTGGGCATTCTTTCTCCTTAAGAAGAAAGGAAACATAGAATGAACATGTGTCATAGCCAAAAAAAAAATTCCATTTATATATGATCTTATATTATAGTTTTAACTTTTTTTTTTTTTTTGAGACAGAGCCTCAAGCTGTCACCCTGGGTAGAGTGCTGTGGCATCACAGCTCACAGCAACCTCCAATTCCTGGGCTCAAGCAAGTCTCCTGCCTCTGCCTCCCAAGTAGCTGGGACTACAGGCGCTGAGCCGGCTATTTCTTTTTGTTGTTGCAGTTGTCATTGTTGTTTAGCAGGTCCAGATGGGGTTTGAACCCACCAACCCCTGTATATGTGGCTGGCGCCCTAACTCCTGACCTATGAGCACCATAGCAAAATTTATTTTAAAAAATCTGAAGACAAATGAAGCACAGAAGCCAGTGCTAAGTCTTCAAAATCCAGATGGAGATTTTTAGCATAAAGATAACATGCTGTCTCTGCGGCTAGGGCCCCAGCCACATACATGAAAGCTGGCAGGTTCAAATCCAGCCCGGGCCTGCCAAACAACAACTGCAACCAAAAAATACCTGTGTGTTGTGGTGGGCGCCTGTAGTTCTAGCTGCTACTTGGGAGGCTGAGGCAAGAGAATCGCTTAACCCCAAGAGTTTAAGGTTGCTCTGAACTGTGACGTCATGGCACTCTACCCAGGGTGACAACTTGAGACTCTGTTCCCCCCCCCCCCAAAAAAAAGCTAAAAGTCTAGTGTAAATGCACTGATTCTTGGTGCAAGTACTGGCTCCTTTATGTCTCTGCATGTTATATACATGTCAGCATGAGTGCGAATGAGGCAGACAAGACTTATTCTAACAGCAACATAACCACAGAGATGAAATGGGATTTAGTAGGATTTTTCTAAGTGACTCAGTACAAATCTGAAGTGACTAAGGCAGTTCATGTAACTTTATTCACATTTGAACTCCTGGAGTCAGAGATGAAATGTCATCTTCTATTCCAAGAATGAAGTCTTCAGGTAATGTCTCAGGTGCTATTTGAGCCAAGTGGTCATCGTAAGAACGGAGCGTCCATAATTTCTCTAATTCATAAATTTCTCTGGTTTCTGGAAGCATCAAATGAAGCACCATGCTGCCTACCAGGGGGAAATAAGAGTTACAGTGACATTTATTTGCTTTTATTCTCATGATCTCGTAACACTCAAGGAACTACAGCAGTGGTTCACAAAGTGTGGTTAGCATCAACTGGAAATTTGTTTTTGAGTTTCACTATGTCACCTCGGTAGAGTGCCATAAAATCACTGCTCACAGCAACCTCAAACTCTTGGGCTTAAGTGATTCTCTTGCCTCAACCACACCAATAGTAGGGACTACAGGCGCCCACCTGGCTATTTTTTGTTGCAGTTTGGCCAGGGTGGGGTTTGAACCCACCACCCTTGGTATATGGGGCCAGTGCCCTACCCACTGAGCCACAGGCCCCACCCCCAACTGGGAACTTTTTTATGTATTTATTTATTTATTTCCAGACAGAGCCTCAAGCTATCACCCTGGATAGAGGGCTATGGCATCACAGCTCACAGCAACCTTCAATTCCTGGACTCAAGCGAGTCTCTTGCCTCCGCCTCCCAAGTAGCTGGGAGTACAGGCGCCCACCACAACGCCCGGCCATTTTTTGGTTGCAGCTGTTGTTGTTTGGCGGGCGCAGGCTGGATTCGAACCCGCCAGCTCAGGTGTACATGGCTGGCGCCTTAACCTGTTCAGCCACAGGCGCTGAGCCGAACTGGGAACTTTTTTAAAATGCAAATTGTGCAACTCCCCCAGCACAAACACCACAGAAGTGACGCCATGCCTTTCTCAGTGCGTCACATAGAAGGTACATATGATGGCACTATGAAACATTACTGGGATGTTAGCATTATCTAAGTACTTAAAGGCAGCCTGTCAGCTGTATTTTGGGAGATGAGTATCAGGTTTGTGTATACCCTATGAGCAAAGCACTGTTTTTTTTGTTCTGGATTAACCGTTCAAGGATGTCTGTACAGTGAATGGTCTCAACAGAAATACTGCTTCTTGTGTGCTACCTGTGGCTCAAAGGAATAGGGCACTGGCCCCATATACCAGAGGTGGCGGGTTCAAACCAAGCCCAGGCCCCAAAAAAAAGTTTGGGCAGTGCCTCAACGGATTATGCTGGAGGTGGTAGGTTCAAACCCAGCCCTGGCCAAAAACTGCAGGAAAAAAAAAAAAAATACTGCTTCATTCCAGTGCAAAGGGCATTTTTGGCAGCCTTTCTCAATTGGACACTATTAACATAGGAACTTTTGATTGTCACAACTGGGGAAAAAGCAGGAATACTGCTAAATATCCTATAAGAGACACCCCTCCTGGCCCAACAAAATACCTGGGCCAAGATATTAATAGGGAGAAACCATGACTTAATTACAGGCAAACCTACTTCCAATTATAAAGGACATGAAAACCCCACTATGAGTTCCTCTTACAACTGTGTATTGGTGTCATCTGGCTCCTATGTTCCCTTTAAGGGACCTGGAGTTCAGAAAATCTGTACAAAATCGACACTGCCAAATGCTATAATATGTTTGTTTCTAACTCCAGAGGAGTCTTTGTGACTGGTGGGACAACTTACTCTCCTTAAAATCTGACTCCTCACAGTTCTTGACATAAAATTACTGATTTTCTATTAGTCTATAAGTTTTTGTTAGATGCTTAGAAACTATGAACATGTAATACCCAAACTTTAACATCTTTTCAAATTTCTAGTCCTCTGCTCTTATGCTTCCTCAGACCTGCAAATACCTTTATTTATGGCTGATGTCACAGGCACCCAGCCACCAAGCTGTCTTCTACTAGCACTAAGGGATCTCTTCCATCTGTCATTCACCTTATAGTCAACCACATTCATGAGCTGTGTGTCTGGATATATATATATACACACACACACAATAGAGCATATCTTTCTTTAGGAATGCATTGTTATTTAGAGTACTTTGGTTAAATGAAAAATTCACATGGAATAATAGCACCTGGATTATAACTTTTGTTAAAGTTTTTAATCTTACATGGAAATGCACTCAGCCATTTGCAACTGGAACAAGATAGTGCGATACCAATATTTATCTGTAAAATATACCAAATTAACTTACCAAAATCCACACACAGCCAGTCATCAGTGTCCTTCCCTTCGATCTTAACATGAGACTCACTCTTACATTTCAGGTGTTTGTACTGAAACAAGCAGGTTGATTGTTAAAGGGAGAAGAGATGGGGAAAATTGCTGTTCTTGCTGAACACAGATAATGTCATACTCAATGCTAAGCTTTTCCTCTAACATCAGGAAAAAGACAAAGATAACTGCTTTCGCTACTTCTATTCAAAGTACCAGAAGTTCTAGTTACAGCAATTAGCAAGGAAAAGATAGCCAAGGTGGCACCCATAGTTCAGTAGGTAGGGTGCAGGCCATATACACCGAGGCTGGTGGATTCGATCCTGGCCTGGGCCAACTAAAAAAAAAACAATGAAAACTGCAACAACAACAACAAAAAATAGTTGAGCATTGTGGCAGGCGCCTGAAGTCCGAGCTACTTGGGAGGCTGGTACAAAAGAATCGCTTAAGCCCAAGAGTTGCTGTGAGCTGTGATGCTACAGCACTCTACACAGGGCAACAGCTTGAGACGGTCTCAAAAAAAAGAGACCCAAGATAATCTTGGAGAACAACAAAGATGGTAGTCTCACAATTACTTAGTACAAAGGCTACAGTAATCAAAACCATGTGGTACTGTCACTAAGCTAGGTGTGGTGCCTGTTGTCCTAGCTGCTCTTTGAGGGGCTGAGGTGGGAGGATTGTTTGAGGTTGCAGTGAGATGATGCTGTCCACTGTGGGCAACAGAGCAACATCCTGTCCCAACATGGCAGGGTTGGGGAAGGGAAGACACTCAACAGTAAAAAGGCAACCGACAGGATGGCAGAAAATATTAACAAATCACATTTGAGAAAGGATTAATATCCAGAATAACAATTCTTACAATTTAATGACAAAAAATCCAATTTTTTTTTTTTTTTTGTAGATACAGTCTCCCTTTACTGCCTTCAGTGGGGTGCTGTGGCGTTACACAGCTCACAGCAACCTCCAACTCCTGGGCTTAGGTGATTCTCTTGCTTCAGCCTCCCGAGTAGCTGGGACTACAGGCGTCCACCACAACACCCGGCTATTTTTGTTTTTTGCAGTTTGGCCCGAGACCAGGTTTGAACCCACCACCTTTGGTATATGGGGCCGGTGCCCTACTCGATGAGCTGCAGGTGCTGCCCCCCAAAATCCAATTTTAAAATGAGCAAAGGATTTCAAAAGATATTTCTCTAAAGAATGTATACAAATGACCAACAAACAAAAATATACTCAACATCACTAATCTTTAAGGAATGGAGATTAAAACTGCAGCAAGTTATCACTTCACACCCATTGGATGGCTCTCACCAAAAACTCAGAAAATAGGGGCAGTGTCTGTAGCTCAGTGGGTAGGGCTCTGGCCCCGTATACCGAGAGTAGTAGGTTGGAAATCTGGCCCTGGCCAAACTGCAACAAAAAACAGCGGAGCAATAGGGGCGGCGCCTGTGGCTCAAAGGAGTAGGATGCCAGCCCCATATGCCAGAGGTGGCGGGTTCAAACCCAGGCTTGGCGAAAAAAAAAATAGCCGGGCGTTGTGGCAGTCACCTGTAGTCCCAGCTACTCGGGAGGCTGAGGCAAGAGAATCGCTAAGCCCAAGAGCTGGAGGTTGCTGTGAGCTGTCCCGGCAGAGCACTCTACCAAGGGCAACAAAGTGACACTTGGTCTCTAAAAAAACTCAGAAAATAACATGTTGGGGCTAGGATGTGGAGAAACTGGAACCTTTGTGTAAATGTAAAATAGTGTAGCCACTATAGGAGAGTATGAGAGTCAAAAAATTAAAAAAAAAAGATGGCATGGTTGCTCATGTCTCTAATCCTAGCACTCTTGGTAGGCTGAGGCAGAAAGAGCCCTTGAGCCCAGGAGTTTGAGGTTGCAGGGAGCTGAGCTGTGAGGCCACTGCACTCCAGTCCAGGGCAACCAAGTGAGACTATCTCAAAAAATAATAGTAATAGGCGGTGCCTGTTACTCAGTGAGTAGGACTCCAGCCCCATATACCGAGGGTGGCAGGTTCAAACCTGACCCCGGCCAAACTGCAACAAAAAAATAGCCAGGTGCCATGGTGGGTGCCTGTAGTCCCAAGTTACTCAGGAGGCTGAGACAAGAGAATTGCCTAAGCCCAAGAGCTGAAGGTTGCTGTGAGCTGTGACAACATAGCACTCTACTCAGGGTGACAAAGTAAGTCTCTGTCTCTTAAAAAAAAAAAAAAATCAATCAATCAATTAGTAATAAAAATAAAATCAGAATCACCATATGATCCACCAATTCCACTTCTGGGTACATACTCCAAATTAGATATATAAGCAATATTTTATACCCATGTTTACAGCAGCATTATTCACAAGAGCCAAAAGAAGTGACCTACCCATTAAAAGACGAATGGATTAACAAAATAATGGTATATAAATAACTCTTTTTTGAGACAAAGTCTCACTTTGCCACCTTTGGTAGAGTGCTACACGCAGTGTCATAGATCACAACCACCTCAAACTCTTAGGCTCAAGTGATCCTCTTTGTTTCATCCTCCCAAGTAGCTGGGACTTTAGGCACCTACCATGATGTCTCGATAGTTTTTCTATTTTTAGTAGAGACAGGGTCAGGGTCTCGAACTCCTAAGCTCAGGCAATTCAGCTGCCTCAGCCTCCCATAGTGCTAGGACTACAGGCATGAGCCACTGCGCCTGGTCTAAATCTGGGCTTCCTTTGTAACGAGATGGGTTTACTCTTAGGTGTTGCTCACTGGTTAGATGCACTGACTATTCCACTAAGTTAATGATTCAAAAGAGAAAAGAAAGCATCCTACCATTTTCACAATGTAGTACGCCATGGCATGCAAGTGTCGGGTAGAAGTTCCACTACTAATCACAAAGTAATCTGTATATTTCATTTCTGGAGGAACCTTAATCACACAAATGTCTCTTGCATTCTCTTGCCTCAGTAAGGAAACCAGCATATTGATGTCAAACTTGGGACCAATATGATCTGGAATGCACAAATATTTATGTCAAATGGACAAGTAGAAGACAGACTTGTATGCAATCAGAGATGGAGACAGCTGACAGTGAAAATGGTCCTCCATAAGCTTAGAAGCCGAAACTGGACATCAGTATCATATAGCATTGCCCAGCAATTATGATTACACAGTGCCACTAAACAACCTTTGCTTTTACCATATGCAAGCAAAACCACACATCAGTGACAAATGACTTTCTATTCACTACTACTTGCAATGAACAATCACCTCAAACACAGAATGGCTATATGTAGAAAAACAGCAGCACAATTTGGGGAGGAGGTGATATCCCGGGGCATAATAAACTGAATCTCAAAGAGTCACAGTACCAGAACAGTGAGCTGGAAGGGCTATTCAGTAGATACTATCAGGTCCAAAACCTTCAATTAAAAGATGACAAAATAGGCCTAGCAGAATTAATGTGGACTAAGATAAATCAATGAGGGAGCTAAAATTTTAAATGATTTTCACTTTGAACCCTCAAGTTTTTCTTATAAAGCATTTGGATTATTAACAACTGTTAGCTATCAAAATCTAATTTGTTTTCCTGTAGAGATTTATATATTCTGTTCTTTAGTTTGGGGTATTATGGCCTGTTAATTTACTTTAGTAGTTCTCTTAAGTTTTAAAGCTGACTCCAAAGAACCTAGTAGCTAAGTCTACTAAGACCTCTCTCCTACTCATATTCCTTTCTCAAACGTGATCTGCTTACAATCCTTCAAATTTCTAAAAAGGTAAGCAATAATTACAGGATCTTACCTTGGACCCATCTCCTATTAGCGCTTCTTACCGACCCCTTAGCCCCCAACACCTGACGCTTTCTCAGACTCCTCCCTCCTCACGCCCTAACACTCCAGACAAATCCATGTCCCAGGACCTAGGAGGGGCATGAAGGGGCGTAAGGATAGTGAGATGAGGTGAGGCGCCAAGGGTCAGGACGACTGAGGTTTTGGAGACGACACCTCGTCTCTTGTCCTCACAGTTTCTCAACCGTGAAACGAGAAGTGTGGCGCCGGCAACCTATAGATTCCCTGTCAGCTCTGGATCTGCATAAGTTTTTTGACTCCAGAAAAAAATGCATAAAGAGGGGAGGAAGCCAACCTAGGGTCTCCTAAGCGCTGACTGTACCTGTGGCGCTAGACTCGGGTCGTCCCTCGACCGGCGTCCCTTCCGCCAACTCCTCCAGTTGGGGCCCGCTGTGCAGGCGGCGCACGGGGTCATGGGTGAGGCAGGCCCAGTTGAAGGCTGGTCCTGCAGAAAGCCGTTCCACTGCCGGTAGCCGAAGCCGGGGCACGGTTCCAGCTCCTACTCGAGACCGAAGCCCGCGCCACAAAAGCGGCCAGAGCCGCCGGGCCACACAGCCGCCCAGCCCCATTGCCGTCGCCTCACCTTGGCGTCGGCAGCGCGGGGCGGGACTGCACGGAGCTAGCAGGTTCTGCGGCTTTCGATTGGCCTGGTCAACACGCGCGGCCTGGAAATTATGCGTAAATGCGTGGGCGGAGTCAGGCCCCAAAGGCCGGGCCATGGGCGGAGCCTGGAGGCGGGCGGGACCGCTGTGAAGCCCAAGGGCGGACTAGGTACAAACCTGGGTAGTAGAGGTGGTCTTTTGCTGATTGCCACCTGACTTTACTTGTGTCGTAGTGATCCACTGCGCCGGCGTTTTCTCTTATTTTTTTGTTTTGGTCTGTGCCTGTACACTATATGCAAGCCTCACTGAAGGCAGAAATTTTTCTTATCTTTCTGTTCTCTGCACAGCGCCTGAGACAGCTTCTGGTACAGAAGTACAGAATTTGCCGCTCTTGATTAGACTGGAATTAGGACGTATAATTTTCTGCCCTCTCAATGCCAAAAAATATCCAAGATTCCACTGCAATTTTTTTTTCTTGAGACAAGAGTCTCACTTTGCCGCCCTTGGTAGAGTGCCGTGCCGTCATAGTTCACAGCAACCTCAAACTCGTGGGTCAAGTGATCCTCTTGCCTAAGCTAACCAAGCAGCTGAGCTACAGGCGCCCTCTAGGACACTGGCTATTGTTTCCATTTTTCAGTAAAGTCGGGGTCTTCCTCTTGCTTAGGCTGGTCTCGAACTCCTGAGCTCAAGCAATCCGCCTGTCTCGGCCTCCCAGAGAGCTAGGATGACAGGCATGAGCGAGCCACTGCACCCAGCCCACATGGTAATTCCTTACATCCGTCTTCTAGTTAACTAGGTCTTTCTCCGTGTCCAGCATGCCATTAAACACTTTAAAAACCAAAATAAGATGAGAACAGTGGCTCACACCTACAATCCCAGCACTTTGGTAGGCTGAGGTGGGATCATTGCTTGATGCCAGGAGTTGGAAACCAGCCTGGGCTACATAGCAAGGTCCCCTGTCTCTACAAAAAAAATTAAAACCTTAGCAGGGGTGGTGGCATGTGTCTGTACTCGCAGCTACACTTGAGGCTGAGGCAGGAGAATCACTTGAGCCCAGTTGTTTGAGGTTGCTGTGAGCTATGATGATGCCACTGCACTCTAGCCTGGGTAACAGAATAAGACCTTGTCTAAATAAATAAATGATTTTTAAAAGTGTAAAAATGGAAGAAGGGTTTGATTTCTACAAAATATGGTTCGTGAGAATTCCTGAAAGAGGAAGCTTCCTAACATGAGCCACTCTGGGGCTGCTTTCTTCTTTTAGCTCCCGTTTGTTCTTTTTAGAATTCTGAAATAACATACTATGATCTAATTATTATCCAGACAGTTCTGGGACAGGGGGCAGGGGTGGGGGGGTGCGTTGCAAAACTATTTTAGCAGCAAAAACTGTGACTGTTAGCTCCTAATTGGCAAGTCAGTGTGGCCTGCACTGATAATAAGACGTTAAATGTGAAGTGGTTCTATATAAAGAGGATCTCAATTGAGAAGAATTCTAAGCCAGTGTTCTCTTTCAGGGACAACACCCTTCCTCAAGTTTTCTTTCCTCTTTTGGTTTGTGCTCCCTAAAATGGCAAAGCTCCTGTTGCACAGGTCACAACTATGGGAGAAACATTCCACACGCCCAAACAGCATTGCTAGAGCCTGAAATAACTTGAAGTCCGTATCATTTTGCTTTGGTTTTCACACAAGGCTACTCTTCTTCTATAGGTGACCACATCAAAAGTGGTTCCCTGGTAGTGATATAGTTTAAATACTGGGCTCTTGAGCTATGTTTTTCTAAGGTTCTCTACCCACTTGATAACAGGGGATGCTCATACAGAAGTTGTGATCAATGTTAACTTGGTGTTCGGAGTTTTAACTG
Source organism: Arctocebus calabarensis (assembly GCA_963573935.1). Classification (NCBI taxonomy): domain Eukaryota; kingdom Metazoa; phylum Chordata; class Mammalia; order Primates; family Lorisidae; genus Arctocebus; species Arctocebus calabarensis. Next base: position 2,624 of record CAUYON010073857.1, on the reverse strand, counting down.
GAACAATTTACGTGTAGAAGTAAATCATGTAAGAAAATAGAAAATCCTGGCTAAAGACCAAGAGTTTGTAATTGTGGGGTTTTAAATAGCAGTCAATCAGTGAATTGCCTCGAAGCAGCCATTGAATGGTTATTAAATTGAATTAGATGGCTTCAAAGAGTTTTCTATGCTTGGACTGACCAAGTACTCCAGGAAAGCCAAGGAGTCTAAGACTAGTCTATGACTTCACTGGGCTTACCACATAAACGAAGAAAAAGATAGTCATGTGAAGTAGGAAAATAACAAGAAAGGATTTAAATAATAATACATGTCATGATAGAATGACCATGATAGCGCCAACCCCATATACCAAGGGTGGCGGGTTCGAACCAGGTCCCAGCCAAACTGCAACAACAACAACAAAAAAAAATAGCCGGGCATTGTGCAGGGCACCTGTAGTCCCAGCTACTCAGGAGGTTGAGGCAAGAGAATTGCCTAAGCCCAGGAGTTGGAGGTTGCTGGGAGCTGTGACACCACAGCATTCTACAGAGGGCCATAAAGTGAGACTGTCTGTAAAAAAAAATAAAATAAAATAAAAAACATACCCTTACTCCACGCTGGGTGCACCTGTAATCCCAGCACTTTGGGAGGGTGAAGCAGGAGAACTGCTCGAGCCCAGGAATTTGAGACTAGCCTGGGCAACATAATGAGAAAGCACTTTGCTGGGCGGGAGAGGAGGAGAATGAGAGTGCATTTGGAACCCCAAGCAGGAAAGGGCCACGTTTAATTCAAGGAAAACTGAATGAAGCGAATAGCCAGACAGGATGGTACTGGGAGGAAGTAGGGGGACATGAGGGTGGGAAGGAAGGGAGGTGAAGATTGCAGCTGGGTGGTTCTAACATACGGGTCATGGTCCTCCCAGTAAGAAAGGCCCCAGACTTGTTGGAATAGCAGCCCAGGCTTCTCCTGCCCTGAGGACTTTATAAGGCAAGGCAGAGACTTTAGGGTTAAACTTAAATCCTCACATGAACAAAGGCACTTTATTATTTATAGATGACTTATTTCCCACTGCCACTGTTGGAGTTTGGATTTTTCCTATAGGTGATGAGGGACCACTAAAGGCTTTTTTGAGACAGAGTCTCAATATGTTGCCCTTGGTAGTGTGTGGTGGCATCACACCTCACAGCAACCTCAAACTCTTGGGCTTAAGTCATTCTCTTGCCTCAGCCTCCTGAGTAGCTGAAACTATAGGCACCCACCACAATACCTGGCTATTTTTAGAGACAGAGGTCTCACTCTTGCTCAGGCTGGTCTTGAACCCGTGAACTCAGGCAATCCATCCACCTCAGCCTCCCAGAGTGCTAGGTTTACAGGGGTGAACCAACACTTGATTCTGCCAGATAAAAGTTTTTTATTGTTACTAATCTGGTTGTTGTGAAAAGATGTCTCATTGTGTGGTGATTTGTATTTCCCTGAAAGTTCTTTATATAATATGATCTAATCTTTTATGTGGTGCATGTATTGCAAATATATTCTTCTAATCTGTGCATTTTCATTTTTAATCAACTTTATTAAGGAATGTTTATATGAAAGAAATCACATGTAAGCCTACATAGTTTGATGATTCTTTGCAAATATGTGTAAGTGTGTAACCACTACAATTACAGTATGAAACAGTTCCTTCACCCTAAAAAAGCTCCCTTGTGCTCTTTGTAGTCAATTATTACCCCACCCCCCACCCCACTGTTACTTCCAGGTAAGACAGAACTGATCCCAATCACCACTGTTCTGCCTTTTCCAGAATGTCATACTATCAGACTTACTCGGTGTGTCTGGCTGCTTTCATTTAGCATAATGCTTTTGAGATTCATCTATGTTGTCACATGCATTAACAGTTTATTCCTTTTAGTTGCCAAGTTGCTTAACGGCAAGGAATCATTCTGAGATGTGCATCAGTAGGAAATTTAATCATGTGAACATTATCAAATTTATTGACAAAAACCTGGATGGTAGAGCCTACTACTACACACCCAAGGAAGATGGTACAGCCTATCGCTGCTAGGCGACACACTGGACAATGTGTTACTGTACTCAACACATAGGCAACTGAACATACTGCTAAGTATTTGTGTATCTAAATAGTAAAAATGCCATATAAAAGATAAGAAAATGCCACAACTGTATAGGGCACTTACTAGGAATGGAGCTGGAAGCTCTGGCAGTTGCTCTGAGTCAGCAAGGGATGTTTAGGCTTAGGGCATCACTGTAGATTACTGTAGTGTTTATCCTCACTGTGTGCTAAAAGTGTGTTTCTCCAAAAGTAAATTAACCTTAGCTTACTGTAACTTTTTAACTTTATAAACTTGACTTTTTTTTTAACTTTTGACTTTTGGCTCGGCGTCTGTGGCTCAACGGGCTAAGGCACCAGCCATGTACACCTGAGCTGGCGGGTTTGAATCCAGCCCGGGCCCGCCAAACAACAATGACGGCTGCAACCAAAAAAATGGCCGGGCGTTGTGGCGGGTGCCTGTAGTCCCAGCTACTTGGGAGGTGGAGGCAAGAGACTCGCTTGAGCCCAGGAATTGGAGGTTGCTGTGAGCTGTGATGCCACAGCACTCTATCCAGGGTGACAGCTTGAGGCTCTG